>MQRK01242837.1:8480-25552 GCA_001938485.1 Girardia tigrina | reverse complement strand
ATCTAAAATATCAATTTTCCATCTGGGTGGGAGAAACACATTTCCAAATACTAAACTCAACATACAAAATTCAACAAACCAATTTCAACATACCAAATTTAAAATATTCCTCACATGGGCAAAGCAGGATTCAAAAAGAAACTTCATGTTTCGGTTCCACACCAATTAACACAAAAAACATGATGGATCGAATTTCCATCTGCGAAGCCTTGGCCAAACGAAATGAAATCGACCCATTTCTTTAACGGATGGTTACTGGGGATGAGAAATGGGTCACATACGACAATATTGTATGAAAACGATCGTGGTCAAAGGACGGTGAAGCACCTCAAACGGTCGCCAAACCAGCACTAACGGTCAGGAAGGTTCTACTGTGTATTTGGTGAGACTGGAAAGGAATCATTTATTATGAGTTGCTTCCACATGTCCAAACACTAAATTCAGATGTGTACTGTCAACAACTGGACCGTTTGAAGATAGCAATTGATGAGAAACATCCAGAATTGGCCAACAGAAGAGGTGTTGTGTTCCATCACAGCAAAGCCAGACCACATACGTTTGTAGTGACTCGCCAGAAACTCAGGGAGTTTGGTTGGGAAGTTTTAATGCATCCACCATATAATCCAGACCTGGCACCAAGCGATTACCACTTTTTTCTCGCATTGCAGTGATAAGAAATTGGGATCAATAGAAGATTATGAAAATCGATTACTACAGTTTTTCGCCAATAAAGACAAAGACTTCTACGAGAGAGGCATTATGAAGCTACCTTCAAAATGGCAACTAATTATACAACAAAACGGTGCATATTTGACTCCAAGAGGACAATCCGAAACATGTTAAATAAAGTTTTGAATTTCACACCAAAATAATGGATTTCTTTTTCCCCAACCTAATATTTAATTATTTAATCATATCCTTAATTGATTTCAAAATTTGAAAAATAAATTTACAGATTTTAATAAAAAAATTTTTAAACCAATTCAAAAAAAATATTTTTAAAATACTTTTATTTGTTATCTGTTTATAATCCATCTATTTTTTTACTAAACTTATATTATAAATCAAATTAATTTATAAAGAATATTTTTAAATTCAAAGTTAAAATATTTCATTATCATTCTACTTAATTTTTAAAATTTTCAATTTGATCAGTTCAAAATAATTTTTAAAACCATTTAAATTTTGATCAATGAACTAATTAAAATACCTCCTCATATGTGTGTTTATTTTATACTACACTAGAATTGAGTACAAAAGTCGAAAAATATTCACAGACAGAAAGACAGATTTAATCGTATAGTTATACCTAATGGTTTAATAAAAAGCTTATTTTAAAATTTGAGTATGACATGATTTTATAGATATTGTCGCCATATCTCTAACATGATTTACGTTGAATAAAAGAAACAAAATTTTAATATAAGAGCTAAATCAAGTAATATACAACAAAGAGTACATTACAAACACAAGAATTCAATGTAAAAAACCAACGTACATATATCCAAACAGGACAACCAATCAAGCTTCAGTAAACACTTAGTTCCATTGTATTCACCACAATTTTTAAACGGAATAATATTTGGCCAGCACTTTAGTATTTTACCGGGATTTTCCGCAAATAAGCGCATGCGCTTGTATTTAGTTTTTATGTTTTTAGGTGTTCCACTTTGTCCCCGAAAATAGGCGCATGTGCTTATTTTAGGAAACTGTCATTTTTACCTTGAAATTGCATTTTATATAAAAAAATGAATTAAATTATATATTAAATAAGGAAAACGCATGTCTTTATTAATGAAAATTAAAATGTATACATTTAATCATCACAGCTATCATGAATGCTTACACAGTCATTGTTATCTGACTCTTCTGATACGGTTATATTGTTTTCTTCTTCAATAAGCTCTTCATCTTCATCAGCAATTACATCATCTTCTGCTTCAATATTGAATTCCTCTTCTTCTGCTGCAAGCGCAAGACCATGTTCATTTTGAAGGATTTTTTGAAATATTTGGTTGGGTTTTGTTATTTCCACTTCTTTACCATTCTCTTTTATTCCACAGCATTCAAATGCAGTTTTGATTGACTAGACAGGCACGGAATTGCAAGCTTTAATAACCATATCAACTATTTTCTGATAGTTGGGGCCTTTTCGGTAACCTTTTGATGTAAATTTTGGTGTTTTTTCTCTTACCCCCTTGTCCCATTCATCTCTCATTGCTTTTTTAAACATGGAATTGATAGCCTTTTTCCTCGGGCTTTAGGTTGAAACCGCTACAATTATTTTTTGATCAATTCAAATGGAAGCGAAAAATCAGTTTTTTTGTCCCCAAAAATAGGAGCATGTGCCTATTTTTGGAAACAAAAACTTAAAATAAGCGCAGTTGCGCTTATTTTCGAAAAATCCCGGTAGGAGATAAAATTATAAACATATTTATTTACACCTTATAAAATGAATTAAATGGGATATAAAAATAAGTCCATTGTAAATTTAAAAGAAAACTTGCCAAAAATTAGGAATATACAATAAGTTAGATCAAGTTAAAATATGTAAATAAACAAACTTCTGCATTTTCGTCTTTAAGTTGAGTGAGAAATATTGGCAAGAGATGCTCAGTTGTGTTTGCTTTACCGATTATTGGGGATAATCCCATTAAGACTCCAGCCAAACTTATTTTCACTTGAATATTTGGATCATTTATCATTTCTTTAACTATCGGTAAAAATGATTTCACTGTTATCGATTCTCTGGTGTCTTTTAAAAGTGTTTCACAAAATTCTTTCAGTTTTCCAACAGCTGCTGATTTGACTTCAGCTTCAGAATCTTTTAAAAGCGACTAAAAGAAATAATTTAATGCGACTAAATTTATTAATTTATTGGTTAATAAAACAATGTTGAAAATTAAATTTACTGTATAAATATCAACCAAACTAGACTGAGTCACTTCGGCAATTGATAATTTTTCAATTTCTAATATATTTTCTGCCACGGCATGACGAACTCTCCAAGATTTATCATCAGCACCCCCTTTTATTAAAGGAATAACCGAAGTTTTTATATCTTCTTTAGAGAGTATTTTACAGAAACTGACACAAGCACCAATTCCAAGTAATCTAACAGAATCTTGTTCATCCTAAATTTAATGCAATTATTAAAGAAAAACTTTGAAAGACTAAAATTAAGATATTTTTATATTTTTCAAAAATATTACAAAATTTTAATTAACTGAAAAAAAATGTTATTAATAAGCAATAAAAGTTAGTTATATGGTTTTTTATATTTCTTTTTCTTATAAGATAACAATTTATTCATTATACTTATTACAGACAAACTGAAGTTATTATAGAAATATCTCTTAAATTGTGCTTTTAAAGCATTTTGATTATTCTTTATTCAAGAATAACATAAACGAACAAAATTTTTAATAAATGTTTCGTGTTTCGAAATCTTCTTTTGAACAAGATTTTTAAATAAGTGATAATAATATATTAAAACGATTTTGTATGTGAACTAAATAATTAATTTATGTGACGTTTTAATCACTTAAATCTATTATTATGCGTAAGAATATGGTCACCCTACTGACTTTGATCTCAATCAATGAGTAGACATAATTTAATTGAAATGGAAGTTTTAGTTTTTTTTAATTTCAAAACGTAATGTACGGTTAATCCTGACAATTATCGAGAGTGAAACTTGTAATAAATATTCATGTCCATTTGCATATTGCTCAAACCATTTCGAGTAAATACTATATATAAATATATAATGTACACCTAAACTACACAGCTTAGAAGAAAATTAAAGACCATTTTGAAATGGAAAAAATAAAATAGTTACAATTAGAATGCAGAATAATATATCAATCATTGTACTCACTTCATCATCAGCCCAAAGTATT
The DNA here is from genome assembly GCA_001938485.1 of Girardia tigrina. Classification (NCBI taxonomy): domain Eukaryota; kingdom Metazoa; phylum Platyhelminthes; order Tricladida; family Dugesiidae; genus Girardia; species Girardia tigrina. The sequence continues at coordinate 21,650 of MQRK01242837.1, read as the reverse complement.
TTAGTGAATTTTTTACAAGAAATACAAGTTAAAGAATTTTGTTTTTGAATTTTCAAAAATTCCAGTTTATCGATTTTTGGCATTTAAATGTTAAGAAATTACGCCTACCGGCTTATAAAGTATATAATTATTAATGAAAAATTTTCAATCAAAATTAAAATATATTTGAATAAATTAGATCGTGAATGAATGAGTTTTTAAAGTGGTAAACTTCAATCTTTGCAATTAAAAACTTTTAGTATAATATCATATACAAGATAAATTAAATTAATCCATAGTAATAAATATAAATTATAATTAATAACAATAGTTTACACAATATTTAGTAAGCCGTGAGAAAAGATCAATGAAGCGATCATTTTGCAAAAAAATCAAGAAAAAAACAGTACATATGTCGATTCTAAATTGTTTTATTTTTATCTTACAATCTGCCTCAACTGTACAATGGAGTGAATGGTAGAAAATTAAAGAACAATAGCACGAAATAAATAACAAAAAGAGAATAAAAAATTATATCAAAATACAATATTTTTGGCATCCTATATTTGTGAAAGTATTGAACATTTGTTATTATAAATACATAAAATTCTAGTTTGTTAGTTTTAATTATTTTATATTTTAAGCTTTGAAATGTAAAATTACTATACTATTAGTAGTTATTACTTAGGGATACAAGTCACTAAAATAAATACTTTGAAGTAAAGATGCACTTTAAAATTTTTATTTCCGTGATGAATTAAAAGTACACTCACTTATTGGGGTTATGAATAATTAAATTAATCAAGTTCATAAATTCAATTAATAGATGAAAATTACTATTTTAGTTAGGAGATATCTGAAGAACACTGTCAAATTCAGTCATTAATGTGGAACAAACTTGAAGAAACACTAGACTTTGAAACAATCAAAATAATGTAGTTAGCTTTCATAGAACAACAAAGGAAAATAGAATTACTAATGTCGACTTCAATTTTATTTTAATTCGGAAAATATTAAAATTACGTTTCAAATTATTATAAGCTGAAAATGTTATACTCACGCGACTGAAATCAATAAGAGATCAATTGGCGTTCAAATATCAAATAGAATTAATATATTTAATTAAAAATTTTAGAGATATGATCAGAAATATAGTTAATGAGATAGGTTTGAACTTTCTTGTTAAAAAAAGTTTAATTTTAATAACATCCATTTCATTTATTTAAGGTGAAAAATTGTAATTATCTCAATTTCATTATCTCAATGCATTTCGAATTCAATAAATAAATAAATAAATACAGTGGAAACCCTTTGACGAACAATAAATTGATTTCTTGTTGAATAGAAATTTTTATATAGAAATAACGTTAAATACGAAATGAATATGATAAAAACTTTTAGTATAAAATGCTATCCCAATGAGGGAAGTTAACCATAATTAATTAAAAACTTTTCATTAACTAATCATTCTCTGTAATTTCTAATAAAATCAAGTTATAATTCTATTATACACTCCCAAAATTATAAATTTAGCTTAATCTTAAAGTGTAAATTGAATAAATCAAATTAATTTTCTTCAGATTTTTAAACTTTTCTACTTGGTACTAGTGATATTAACAATATTTACCGGTATTCCCCCAAATCTAAAATGTTTTAATAAAAAAAAGTTATCAAAAGAGTTAAATGTCCAAAAAGTTTTAAAAATGTTTTTTAAAAAAAATGTTTCAGAAAATCAAAATTTATTCTAATAAATATCTTAATTATAACAATAATTGTAAATAGTTACATTAATATTAGATAATGCCGTAAATTTCAAAATATTATAATGTACATAAAAAACTGAAAGAATGCAAAACAATAAGCCTCCAACTCTATTAAGATTCTTTAAAATACAGGCTTTTATTTTCGATGGTCTTCAACCATCTTTCAGTCAGTTGCTCGATTTCACAGGTATTCAACTCTGTGGTTTGGAAAGAAAAGAAATCGCACTTTGAGAAAATGCACCATTGCACGAAAGAGGTGTTAATCGCGGGGGGCAGGTCGGGCTGTAGGTAGGGTGTGGCAAAACTTCAATACCTTGCAGCTCTTGCACTTTACCACTAGTCAAACGTACATTATTTGTCGGAGCGTTGTCATGTTGTAAAAGAACTCGGTTTCGATTGACCAATGACGGGTAACGCTCACAGAGAATGGCGTAGACTCTGTCCAGCAGCTGAGTGTAGAGATTGGCATTCACAGTACGCACCTCTCGAAACAGCTCGAAGGGGATCACGCCCTCGAAATACCACCATACACAAAGCATAACTTTGCAATCGAAACGTCCCTGTTTAATCACGGGTTCGGCGGGTATACCAGGGTAGAGCCACTGATTCTCCTTGTTGGGATTACGGAAAAATAAACATTTTTCATCCTCGTCACGATCCTTCCGAAGAAGCGCATGTCATGGGGGTGAGCAAGCAATTCTTTGCAAAGATGAAGTCGTTGTAGTGCTTGAGTAGTTGTCAGTTCGTGATGAATTTGTCGACACCGTCTATTGACAAGGCCAAACTGATGAAGATGACATGGAATAGTGGGTTGTGAAAGACCAAGCTCTACTAACAATATCGGCGTGTTTGTGTAACCTTAACGTACAGTGTCATCATCAACAAAAGATGGTCGCCCAGAGTACAAGAAAAGTGATTTAATAGTAATTTAAACCATGGAAATACTAAAACACAAGTTATCAATCAATGAAATGTTAAGTTTTGTATAATTAAAACAATAAACCACAACACACCATTTGTAAAACAATTTTTTATTTTTTAAGACAATTAATTTCGACGATATAACCGTCATCATTAGATCTCAAGAAAAATAAATTTTAAATCTACTTATATAGACAAGTAGTGATTGTGTCATCAATGGATTATTATGGCATATGAGATGACATAATAACTTCTTACCTACGTACGCAGATTTAAAATTCTTTTTTTAGTCCTGACGATGACGGTTATATTGTCGAAATTAATTGTCTTAAATAAAAAATTGTTTTGGTTTATAAACATAATTTGTCATTTTTAATTTTCTGAATAATTAAAACTATTCCTTAGTTTGCATCACTTAGCAGAATCATACTTTTTAAGTATAGAAACATAATGGTTCTTGTTCAATTACATTACAAAAAATAGATTTCCATAGACTACAATAGTAACATAATAATTGCATGCTTAATTGTTAAAGTTTAAAGTAATAATGACACTATAAATAAAAATTTAATTATCTATAAATATAAGAAATAAAAATTATAGCCTTCAAAGTAAAAAATATAATATATGTAGGGTGCATTTGAATGTATAACGTAAAATGGAACAATTACAGTCATTTTATCGACCCTTACTAAAAATTAAAGATTATGTATAATTTTCACTAAATTTGTCTCTTATTCTCACTACCTCATTATTTGATTTGAATTTATCGTTATTTTACATAAACGCAGACAGCATACATTATGTATTATGGATACATATTCGTTAGATATTATTTTTATTGGTATTTATAAATTGAAATATGAAACATTGAATAAAATAAGAATAAAATCAATTCGATCGCAAAATGATAGATCGAAGATCAAAAATATTTTCGGTTTGAAAAAATCGATTCAAAATAGTATTCATTAGTGATTAGTGGTAGATCTCACTATATTTTAACTTGATGGTATAGCTCCGTTCACAGTTAATTAAACTTTCTATCTAATAGACGGGTTCAATTGATCCATCTGAAAGGAAGAAGATTAATATGTGAAGAGAAAAAAATCCTTGACTAAAAATGTGTGAGAAGAAAAAACTTACAAAAAAGTTGATGAATTTCCGTAAATTTGCACAGAAATATCGTCACTAAACCCGGTATAATTCCTGATACACTCATCCTCGAGTGAAAAATTCTCCCCAGGTGATGATTTATGACTACTCTATGGTCAGTTATGGTTCATGCCTTCCAAAATTACTATCACTTCTTCTACATACTTGAAAGTATTCCCACAACACATTTATGCATTTCAGCTACTGTATTACATTCACACCACAAAGACGCATTTCCCCCTCTGTAGAGGTGGTGAAAGCCTGGTTATAAGCACAAAAAAATGAGCTCGTAGACCCATAGTCATGTAATTCTCCAGACCAATATTCAATAGAGAATTTTGTTTCATTTTTGCTCCGTGTATTATCACTTTGCAAGATCTTCTTCAAGTACAGAAAAGAATGGTGTTCTGATCAGATCCGACTTTATATGTTAAAGATTTATTTTTATAATCGCAAATCCTTTCTTCCTGTTTTTTTCCAATCACGTTCCATTTTATTCGTAATGTCAAAATTTCTTCCTTTTTTGGATATATTATTATTATTTTGTCTGAAATTTTCATTAGTCTTGATCTTTTCTTTTATAATAAGTTGACAAGTATGAAATTTGTAGAACTTAAGTCAGAGTTTATTGATAATTTTCCAATACACATATTTATATCATTCCTGAAAGTATGCATCCATATTATCAAAACACTTTTTCCATATGAGGAGCAGCTTGTTGAGGCCATTGGAATGAAAATTGGGTGAGCAAGAATCTATAAATTCCTGGAAGGCCATTTTTACGGCTTCCTCGGAATTAAATTTTTTCCTATCAAAAAGTTGTTCACATTAAAAAAGAAATGATAGTTATTTGGGGCTAGGTCTTGTTAGAATGAAGGATGATGCAGAAGTTCCAACTCGAGTTCCTGTAATTTTATCACGGTCTTAAGTGTAGTGTGTGGTTTTGTATTGTTGTGGAGCAAGATGAGAGTCACATATTTACCAAATGCGGCTGTTTTTCTTTGAGTTTCCGAATTATAAATTCCATTTAGTTGCTGTAGATATTTGCTGTGATTGATGAACCAGGTTTCATGAAGTAATAATGGATTACGCCTACAGTGGACCACCACACACTCATCATCAGCTTCTTTTGATGAATATTGTACTTTGGACTGTGTTTTTGGTGCTTCATTCGCAACCACCCAGCTTGTTGAATATTTGTGATTATCATATTGGATCCATTTTGCATCACAAGTAACTATTCGATTCGAAATATCACATAACAAGAAAGCATCTTAATGCTTTTGTTTTTGCCTTTTATTCAACTCATGTGGAATCCACTACCCAACCTTTTCACTCCACTAATTTGAGCCAAGTGATGCATTGTTTGCTTTCTAACAGCAGGCGTTAGCGATAAATCATGAGCACTTTGTGATGAACCGACTTAACGGCTACCTTCAGTTCATCATTGTCCAGCTGCGTTCCTGGGCGACCCCGAGACTCATTACCAAAAAGAAAACAATGAGCGTTTCATATTGTATATATATTACCAAAAAAAGGTCCGGCACCAAAAAGTCGCGTACCCACGTAGAAACTCGTACTTCGAAATAGTTCGAATTTCGGCCTTCCCATGTTTTCTAATATTGATTATTGATTATTATCAATAAGTTTAATTAATTTTTATTTTTGTCTTATTTTTGGGTGGTTTTATGTTCGAAGAAGGCCGATTATCGTTTACTTTTGAAGAAATTAAAATCGATAATTAATAGAAAATTTTCTTAAAAATAATCAAAAAAATAAAATCAAAAACACACCTGAACAACCACGGGTAACAACAGTAGCAGGTCCGATTTGATATCCTCGAGGTCCATCACAGTCACTAATTCTCCCAGCCGCAGAGCGGCAGCCCGCCTCACCATGGGTGTGTCGTCGGTCGCCAATTGACGAAATAGTCTACGTAACTCGGTCTTAAGACTACTGGACAAACGTGCGTAGCAACAGCTGAAGAGACCGCATGCGGATGTCCTACTGGTGAACCACTCTCCGCTGCTCAGACGACGGATCAGTGGCACGAAGTGTTTTTCGAGATCCTTTAATAAAATCGATTAGTGACATCTCGAAAGATCTTGTGTTTTGTTTCATCATCATCACCAACAAATAACAATATTTATTTACATTACCATATATTGAAAGTCCATACTTTTGTAATTTTTATTATATTATCAATTATACAATTATCAGAATAAGGAACAAATAATAAATAATTACTTTTTTCTTATAAATTTAAAAATTAATATATAAGTATTATTGATAACCAATTGTTGATATAGAATAAAAAATTAAATCGAACTTTAAAACAGAAAGAGAAAAAGAAGAAAATCAATCACGAAAATATGGAAAAGGTTTCATTTGAATCTCAGCCAGTCGGTTGCAGCAATCAAGCAAATCGTTTTGTGTTTTCGACAACATAAAAATACCCTTCAAAATGGTGATTCAGGGGCTGTCCATAAATGACATCACGCGATTTTAGCAGATTTCCAACCTACACCTCTCGCTCGTCACATTTCGTCACAAAATTCTGCCTGCTCTCCCTTCCTGCGTGACGTCCTTTATGGACGGCCCATCAGGACTAACTTCGAATCAAAGCCATACAGAATGAGGTACCTCCACCGTATGAATTCAAGAAATGGTTCAATTGTGAAACTGAAAGAGCGAAATTTTACAAAAGAATCTATGAAAGTTGTAAGAAAAGGATATTACTACAAAATCTGTCATAAACTAAGTGCAATGTTTATGCTGTGGAAAAATTGGTTATAAAATGATATATTATCCGTTAAACTGTTGATGTTTGATTGGTGACAAAAAGGTGATCGATTTTGAAACTATATCGATACAGACACAAAGCGGTACAAAGACCGGTTCTATGTACCCAATGTGAAAAAGATAAAACAGAGTGAGGTTTCCAAACACTCCAAACACGATAATATCGACCTCAACGACGCTCCTCGTTCCGGACGACCAGTCGAGATGGACGAGGACCAACTCGGGGATCTTTTGACGGAAGATGGCCGCCAGACATGCAGAAAATTGGCCGAAAAGATAAATTGTAATTTTGCGACAATTTCACACCATCTTCAGTCGATGGGTTTCACTCAAAAGCTTGGAGCTTGGATCCCGCACGAACTCACCCAAAAACAGAAGGACAAGCGGCTTTCCAATGCTGCTCAAAATCTCACTCGACACCAAGGAATCCATGGCCACAGGCAGTTTCTTATACAGAATCGTCACTGGAGACGAGAAATGGTGTCTCTATGTGAATATGAAGCAAAGGAAAGAGTGGGTGAGTCCTGGAGAGAAGCCTAAGCCCAGGATCAAGAAAGACCTGCACCCGATGAAGATAATCATTTGCGTATGGTGAGATTGGGAAGGTCTAATCCACTGGGAAATGCTTGGAAAGAACATGATAGTAGAAAAGAATCTCTATAAAGTCCAATTACATCGAATCAATGAGGCAATTCAACAAAAAAGACCGGATCGACAAGGCCAGGTGATCCTCCTCCATGACAATGCTCGACCACACACCGCAAAAACTGTCAAGATGACACTCCAAGGGCTCGGTTGGGAGGTCCTTCAACATCCTCCCTATTCCCCAGACCTCGCCACGACGGATTAATATCTCTTCCACTACCTTTTAAATGAAATGAGGTGTCTTAGCTTCGAAAATCAGGATCATCTTGCGAATTGGCTCAACAACTTCTTCGACACTCGACCTAAGGATTTCTGGCGAAATGGAATCAACAAACTGGTGGAAAGATGGGAAGTAGTGAACAATGAAGGAGAGTATATAATTGATTGAAGTGTTATTATTTTGGTTGTTAAAATTCTTTGATTTCTTTGAAAATAAATGTTTAAAAAACGCGCGAACTTATGCAACAACCCAATAGAAGCAGCTGCAAGATCTTTCCTCAAGTCATCATTTGTTTTTGTTGGATTTATTTTACTATTTCTTAACAGAACAGCATCATCTTTTGAGGAGGTTTTTCGTTTTCTACTATAGTGATCAAAACGCTGTGGCAAAATTGAACCTCCTTCATGACGTTTTATAATAGAATTCACTGAACCTAGAGATCTGTCATTGAATCATACTTGCATGCTTAGATAATGTGATAACCTTACTACGAGTTACCAACGGTATATCCATAACTTTAAATACCTATCCACAATTTAACCTAAAATAAACAAAAATGCAAATAAATATTTAGAATTCAAACAATCAAAAAATAGATCAAGTAAACCATTGATTGTGTGAAACATAACAAGGAGTTATATAAAATACTTATTCTGAACTTCTAAATAAAATATTGGTACAAATAGACATCCAATTAAACAAATGAGAAAAAAATTAACAGTGTTCATATTGATTTGCACAAGGGGTTATTATTTAACCTACCATAATTCGCAAGCGATATTTCCGTCAATTAAAATATTAAAAAAAAAATCTTCATTTGCTTCGTATTTCCAACAATCGAAGTATAATTTTAGGAATATAGAATGATGACAGGTTGAAGTAAGGACACTAAGAATTGTTATAACAAATTTTGATTTCATTAATAGAAAATCTACTCATCCAGATTTACAAGAATAATTAATGCCACCAGAATAGATAAAAAACTCTAAATATACAAAATCAAACATCTATTTTTAGAAGCGTTCCTTAAAAAAAGAAATTATAAACATATATATTTATAAAGAAAAAATATTGATATACAATACAAACCGATCTTTTTATAATCGGTTTGGCTTTTTGCCAAATCATTTTGATTCAACATCAGCTTTTACATATTACTTTAAAAATGAATTATATTTAAAAAGAATTTGGTCACCATAAATATCCGCTTATAAAAAATACACAATTTTATTCGATAGACATTTTACGATTAATTGCTGTTAAAATTATAGGCATTTCCTTAAATAATTTTGACTTTATTTGAAGATATACACAAAGGAAATTGAGATATAAGAAATTATTTTCGTGGGACATTAATTATAATAAACAATATTGAAAATTATAATAGTTAAATTCAGATTTTTCTGTCTTGAAAATTTATATATTTTGAATATTGTTTTAAATAATCATAATTTCTTTATTTAAATTGTGTTGTAATGAATTGCAAGTGTCAACACAAGATATTTTACTGGCAACCACAAAAAAGACACTTATGTAAATGTTTGTAAATTTTTCTACAATGAACAAAATCAAGATGCCAAGAAAAAGCCACTTGTGCTACTTTTAACCATATTGTCTTTTTTATATGTTGTTTGTGAGGGATGTTTTGAATTGTGCTTGTTTATATTGTGCATGTTTTATGTTGATTCGGAGTGTGCCTCACCTACACGGATGGATGATTTGTATTTTCTTTGATTCTTACTAATTAAAAATAATTTATCATTTATTTTTTAATGTAATTTAAAATTTTAATATACAGGGGTGGCCATAAGTCGCTTTACCCAGCTTTAATATAGGGTTATTCATAATTATATGGGCTGTCTAATAAGTTCCCGGAATTATTTAAAAAACTGACCTCTATGAAAAATTCCAAACAATTCTATATTATATTTAAACTACATAATTTCCATGATTAATTACAACTAGTTTGCAATGTTCATACAATGATAACAATTCTTGACAAAACTTTTCTTCAGGGAGACCGCGGAGCACCTGCGCCGCTCTTCCTTTCACCTCATCACCATCCACGAATTTCTGCCCTAGAAATGAATGTTTCAGGTGCTTGAACACCCTCCGATCACACTGATTCATGTCAGAGCTATATGGGCTATGTTTGATGAGTGTCACTCCACGATGATGAAAGAATTCCATTGTTTCTTTTTGTGTGAGGGCGTGCGTTATCGTGTTGCCACAACAATTCCGTGAGCTTTTTGGGATGTCTGCGAACATGTCGCCATTTTTCCCCAGTTGAACGAACAAATTCCACATAATGCTCTGAGTTCACAGTTTCTCCAGGAGAGCAAATGTCAGCACTAATCTTTTGATCACCAGTGAATGCCAGCAAGAGAAGAGTTTTCTTGTTTGTCAGCTTCGGGCGGACAACAGTGAGTTTTGGTTGTGTGGGATGACGCCATGCCTGATTCAGCTGTTTCGTCAGTGCTGTCTCATACAGAAACCAACTCTCATCCTCTTTCGCCCAATGGTGTAACAGATAATCGATGGAATGGTTTTCAAATAAGGCGATGATGCTTTGTGCACACAAAATCCTGTCCCGTTTGTTTGCTTCTGAGAGGTGATGTGGAATCCATGCCGAACAAATCTTTCGTAATTCAAGCTGATTTGTGAAAATCTGCCTAACAGTATCTTGAGACAGGCCAGTCGATTCACTCACTGCTCTAAGAGATGTCATTGGTTCTTCATCCACAATTGCTTTGATAATCTGCACATTTTCAGCGGTTGAAGATGTGGTTGGGCGGCCGCATCTTGGATCAACAACAATGGATTGTCTTATATCTTTAAATCGTTTGTACCACTCGAATACAGTTGTCTGTGAAGGAACATCCAGGTTAGTATCTTGCAGCTGCTTATATATTTCACATGGTTTACGTCCCTGTAGCTTTTCAAAGTAAATGTATGCACGAAAATGTTCTTTCTGTAAATCCATAACGTGTCAACGGTGCACCATACACTCTGTTAGCAGCAATAATGGGCTGTCACAATGAGAAGAGAATGGATAAGTGTGTGACTCTATGATTGGCCAAAGCAGCTGATTGGTGGCTTCATTCTAATACAATATTTACGTGTATACATGTATGCATGTGTGTGTGCATGACATATTCCGGGAACTTATTAGACAGCCTAAGTATATACCCATCTATTCATAATTATATACCCATTTATTCAAAATTATATACCCAATATTAAAAAATTTAATTAATATATTTTTAGACTTTAACGCCTTATTAAATGCCTAGAAAAGAAAGAAAAACTATTACAAAAGATATTTACGATCTAACTATTTCCATGAGTCAAAACCAAAGCCACTCAATAAAATATATTTGCGATATTTTGAATCTCGATCGTAAAACTGTTAGGAAACAAATACAAAATCACGAAAACGGGAAAGAATTCGTGTCATCATCAACCAAGATGAGGGAAACATGCCGAATAAGACAGAATACTTTTAATAATATCGATCAATTGATATTTAATTCAGTTTCTTGTAATAATAGTCTGATTCAGAAAGAATTAGCTACAATCATTGAGAATCATGAAAATATAACAATATCGCAACCAACAATATCGAGAAAGTTATCCAAAATGCAAATAAGTAGAAAACGGCTCACTTTAGTGCCAAAACAAAGAAATACAGAAGATAAAAAAGACATGCGAGCAATTTATGCATGCGAACTCGGTAGAATCTCGGATTCTAATCTTGTTTTTTTTTCGACGAAACGGGATTTAATAAACACACGACAAGACCCTATGGATATTCACTCGTAAATACAAAGGCACATTTAAATGTAGATGCCAACAAAGGAAAAAAATATTAGCTTGATGTGCGCCATTGACGATTCAGGCTTATTGTTTTACCAATATAAACAAGGTTCGTTTACATCAGAAACCTTTATTGAGTTTTTGAATAATGGTTTGGGCAGTTATCTAATGGCAAAGCCCGCTAAAATACTTATAATGTACAATGCTGCATTCATAAATCCGCACTCTTAGCTCAATATTTTCAAAACAGAAATATTCGAGTAAAATATACAGTTCCGTACTCCCCGGAATTAAATCCAATCGAAGATTTTTTTTCGATGATAAAATCTAGATATCACTCGGCCAGAAATACTAGCAGTGAAATAGGTATTGAGGCTACATTAGACTCGATTTTATGTTCGAGAAATGAGTATTCGCAGGCATGTCGAAACTTTTTTATAAATATGAGAAGATGGCTAGTGTAAGAATAAAAAGAAAAAATAAAAATAGTACAAGAAAAGGGATAAATTGTTTGAGCAATTTATTTGAGAACTTGTGGATAATTATTTTAAAAAATTTTGTTTGGAGGCGGTGACTTACCGTTGGTGACTATACGTTCTGATTCGTCAAATTTCAATTATTAAAAAAAATAAATGTCCGTCAAACGTAAAAAAATTAATGCATTTTGTAAGTAGCGTTTATGCCACTTTCATTATTATCACATTCTGAAGCCATAATTTAACACCAAAAAAATTATTACTATCAACAATTCACATACTTAAACAAATTTCTTATTAATAAGAAATTATTTCGCCCAAAATTAATTCATTAAATTCTTTCGATTTAATTTTGAAAATTTACGAAAATTAAACCTTAAAAATAATTTTACATTTTTTACAAAATTTAAAATGTTAAATACTTTTACATTCTTACAAAACTTTATCATAAAACTAATTAATTTAAATTTATAATAAGCCCTTTTATTAAAAAAATTATTTCTTAAAATATTGATCCGTTAATTATTTATTTTAAATTTTATTTAAACTTATTCCACTTATAAAATATATTAATTGTTATTAATGTAAACATATTTTAAATACGTATTTATTTTATCATATTTTTATTCTACATTTTAATTTTCTAATTTATTTCCTTCAAATTCTCAAAATTAAAAAAATAATAAACTAATTTGGCGAAACTTAAAAGTAACCCCTCGTATCCCCCTTCTTTAAGAATTTTCTTAATTTTTCCACGTTTCGATCTAAAATTCTTCCATCTCCATTTATTAGTTTATACCTTCTATCATGTGTTTTCTCTATCACTTTATGAACTTAAAACTAACCCTTCATACATTTAAACAATGCAAAATAATTAAATCTAAATATTAAATTTTTTCTTCCTATATTATATATATATGTTTTTAGCGCAATTTCCATACTGACAATTGCGATTATTAATTGGTTATTTCTGTGTGGATGGATGGATGGATGTGTGTCCGCAGCTTTAAGTCGTATCTCCTCCTCAACGAAGCAATATCGAGGGCTAGTTCCAAAAGCAAATATGTTAAGCAAGTTCGGAGCATGATTGTGGGCCAAAAAAATTCCCGGAATTCCTTCATGGATTTCCCGGAAAAGCCAAAAAACCTCGAAAAAATGCAGTTTTTGCCCTATATCTCGGAAACCAGACCACTTAGCGACTTGAAACATTTCCCAATCGATTCCTGCAATAATTTAGAACAATATTGCCGAAGAAAGTTTTCAAAAATATCCTTTTGTTCGGTCACAAAAAATTAATCATAGTCAAATACTGATATAAACGTTTTAATAATTAATAGACAACTATTAATTTCATATGGATTAATTAATTAATTTTAATTAATTTTATATGGACATT
>MQRK01242834.1:17259-37214 GCA_001938485.1 Girardia tigrina | reverse complement strand
TAATATAACTTTATTTTTTCGAATGTTACATATTTAATTATATAAAAATTTTAATTTATACATATTTAATATAACTTTCTTTCAAAAATTTTCCTAACATTTTTAATTCCTAACAATATTCTTTTCCGATGTCCTCTTAGTCAACCTTCCAATGCAGATCTGCATTTAGCACAGGACGTATGAGGTACTTATTTCTTGTCTTGGTCCCGAATCTACAACCCGAAATATGAATCATACGCATTATTTAGCTTGATACCACACGAAAACGGAAGTCTTATGTTGTTTAGGTCCCATATAATACCTCATGTATAACAAAATGAATCAGGATGTAAATTGCAATTATAAGATGCAGTCGTAATTAATATTTATTTCGAAATATATCTAAAATAGAAAATATTATCCCTTTGCAAAACATCTTTATACATATAAGCATAGAATATAAAAATAAAAATAAAATAATTACAAGAAAATGATAGACGACATGCAAAAACTGGTATCATTTTCGAAACTAGGACGTTTGATTTACTATAAAAATGCTCTAAAACTAGCATCACGTTTTATGTTACGTGTTGTTATAGTATAATATATTGTTTAATAAATATCATTTTTGGGAGCCTAATTTCTTTTTTTGCACTGGGCCTCGCAAAACACTGTTATTATTTTAATATTATACACATAAATTGTTTTCAGACGTGGAAGTCAACGGACAAAATTTTGTTGATTAATAGTCACTACAATAATCTAGAAGCTGAGTTTGGACGATTGGTGACAAATGAGGAACGATTTCAGAGAGCCAAGAGTATAATGCAGATTATATATAAATTAAAAGTTATTGAAATAGTAAAAAAGCATCAGTGCGTTTTTATGGCAGACAAATGTGATGTTGGATGCACAACAATGATAAAACATAAGATAAACACAAGAGGACCGCTGATAAATCAAAAACCACACAGGCAACCGAGTATTCTAGAAGAGGAAATTGATGAGTCTATAAAGAACTTGTTAGAAAACAATAATATAAGAAGTACAATTCTCCTGGAATACACCGATGATCTTGTGTATGGAAAAAAGATAAAAATGATGTTAGAATTTGCCTAGATTTTGGCAGTTGAATCTGGTCACGGAGTGACCAGCGTTCCCGATGCCAAATATGATTGAAATGATGGACAGGCTACATGAATCCAGATATTTTACATCGATTGATGCATATTACCAAGTCGGAGTAGAGGTGTAATCAAAACCAAAGACTGAATTTTCAACTAAGATGGGACATATCTGTTTTAATAGGATGCCTTTTGGCATAGCAGCAGCCCTAGGAACGTTCAGGAGCTGATGACGAAGGTACTAGGAGACTGCAGTGTATCTAGATTACATTTTGATCTTTTCGAAGTCATTAGAACAACATTATGAAATCCTAGATAGAATACTAGATTGAATTGGAAAGGCAGGTTTGAGAATGAACCCTGAGAAATTTCATATTTTAAAAATAGATGTCAAAATTTTGGAACATATAATTAACGAGAATGTTATTCAGTTAGACCCATCAAAACTAGAAGCTATAATGTCATTCGAAAAAACGAAATGTGTAAAGAATCTAAGAAGCTTTCTTGGTATTTGTAATTATTACAGAAGATTCATAAAAAAACAACGCAACAAAAGCTAAAACTTTGAAACAACTATGTGGATCGAACAAAAAAACTGTTATCGTGCGTTTTTTTTAGAATTGTCTTGGCTTAAGCCGTATATTTTAAATAAATTCATAGTAGTTCTAATTCTAACTATATTTTTCCTTAGGACACAATGATATTTCTGAAAGTTTGTTTAATTTATATTATCTCATTCGATCAAGTTGTTACGACAGATTTGATTATTTCCGCTCATCCAGTTTTATCTGTCAACTTAAAATATTAAAAATGATCTCACTTCAATATTTCACATTTTTTTGATATTTTCAGCTGTATCAATTAATTTTGATACATTTCCTATAATGATTACTTGTCCCTTCTGTTTCCAACGGATAGAAACTCGAATCCATTACAGGGTCGGTGTGCTGACATATATTATAATGTTTGCACTGGCTAGTGTGGGGTAATTTTAACTTTTGAATTTATACATAAAAAATACAAAGATAAGTTATAATATTTATAATTTTATAGAATAAAAGAAACATTTTTAACATATGTGATAGTGATTTTTATGTATATAAGAATAAATAACTATATTTATATCTGCATTATATTTACTATACTAAGATAACATTTACAATATTGTAATAATGGATCCAAAATATTCTGAATTAAGTCTCTTGGTGTTTTTTGTTTAAATAAAAAAAAAGCACGCACTTTTTGAATAAGAATAAATTTTGTAATTTTGTTCGACTGATTAATTATTTTTTGACAATTCTTACAATATATAAAAAAATAATCCGGTTAATCAAATTAAATTTATTTTCCATGACAAGCAAGTTATAAAACTTAATCATTGGTTTATGTTTGTTTTATTAAATTATTTCATTATTTTGCAAATCACAGAATTGGAAAAATGTCTTTGGAAAGTGTCAAAAATACGGAAGCCTCATTCGCTTCTTATTTCTAATCATGAGAGCTAATAACAACATCACAATTTGAATGTAAACATTTATTGACAACACAAACAGATTCTTCACAACAATTTTCAGTGGTCATCTTTCTTTGATTGATATAGTTTTTTGTTAATATTTTCAAATCTAAAAAACAATGGATGGGAAAGTTTAATAATAAATTTTAATTTCTCATAATTTTTATTGGATAAAAGTCATTACATAATTTTTTAAATAAACATTAATTTTTAAAATATATTACATTTAATAAGTTAAAATCATTTACTGAAAATATTATTAAAATTCATAATTATCAAACTTTAATTAATTAGTACTTAAAATTAATATCATTAAATTAATTTCATTAGAATTAAATAATCAATCAATGAACATATCAATCCCATCTGAGTAGGAGAGTCGCAAAGCAAAGCAGCATACAAACAACAAGCTTACAACATTCCAAATTATCCCTCACATATACCAATGGCGATTGAGTTATTGACTGTACTCTTAGAAATTGATTGAGATGCGTGATGATCATATCTTAGTAGAATGAAGGTGGTTTTTGGTTATAAGAAGTGACAATGTTTCTGTCTTGATAAATGTTACTACAAGAAGCTCTAGCTATGTCACCGACTTGAGATCATGAGTGAGAGAAAGGATTTCAAGTTCTCGATGCTCGACCCTCTAGTCGTAACCCAACTTTCTTGGAAGCACGTCAAACAGTTGAAGATCAGGAACTGTTTCGCAAAGGTTTATTGAAGAGGATTCTCAAACTGAGGTAAATGATGCAAAGCTGCTTGAAATCTGAAGAGCTTTGTCTGTCTAGGAAAAGATGCATTAGAACAAGCAGATCAAGCAGTCTTATATTCTTGTAGCCGACGAGTGCCTCATGATTTGCGAGTCTTTCATATTAAAGGAAAAAAAATTGAGGAGGTATTGTGCAGTGGAGATCTTTGGAAAGCAGAGATGATGATATAACTGTCAAAGGGAGAATCGTCTTGTTTCGCTCAGCCTGAGCACCGTATGGAAAATCGTACTAGATAAAATAGGGAAGCTCGGTGTAATGCTATCGTGTGATCGACTAGACAACGAGATGCATGTGACACTGCAAAAAATGCACTATCCGACGATACTTGGCAGCTTTGGGCTAATATATATATATATATATATATAATGGTTCCACGACAAAATTGCGATAATATGTATAAAATATTCAATTTTTGGTTTTTGATATTATTTAATAAACTATTAAATATTTTTGAAAATAAATATCTAAATATACAAATAACTAATAAAAGTAATAGATTTTACATTTTTATAAGTACCATTATAAAATTTATAAACTTTTATTAAAAAAACAAAATAAAATTGATTTACGAATGTATTTTTTCACAGAATCAAACTGAAAGCTATACCACAAAGAAATTCTATTAGTGGTATGTTGCCATACTTTGAAAACGAAGTTGTAAGACATTTTGTTGAAAATATTTTATCTTGCTTGCAGTTTTGCCTTTAATCTTTGAATTCTGTTCTCTGTGTACTCTTGTCCTCTGATAAAATGATTGATCAGCTTGTATACATCATGGTAGTTACCATCAATAGCCATCTGAAAAGCATAGTGCAATTGGTTCACTGAATTGTTTGTCGTAATAGATTGTCCTGTACTCGATCTCGAGTGATCGACAATGTTACCGGAAATCTCGGACTAACTCTGTGGTTTCATCTTCAGCGACCAGTATAATTGTCATTCCGGTAGTCATACAAATTCACAACAACATCATTCTGTTCTTTAAAGGCACTATTTATATAGACAGGTGGAACAAATGAAAGGCCTAGCAGTAATTGGAGTTATTTATCATTTCTTTTCATAATTTATCAATCGGATCTCTGGTTGTTATTATTTAAATAAATTTGAAACAAAAATAAAAAATAATGATCGGCGCTATTATGTCGGATCTCTCATACTTAAAATATTTGTTTAACAGGTGTCTTGAAAACTTTATCGTGTGTGTTTAGATAGCACAATTATTCATTGAATACATAATTACTGTTTGCAAACGTGATTGGATTTAAAATTCATATCATTAGCTTGATAAGCTCGCTATTACGGTTATATCTTCGAAATTAATCAGCAATAAAAAAGAATTGTTTTTTAAGTGATGTTTATACTTTTAAAAGAAATTGATTATTTAAGTAAGCAATCTAGCATCAAATTATTTTATATTTTTAAGAATCTTTCGTTGTGTTTTATATTTATTGACATCTTGAATGAAATAATGTATGATTTAGATGCATTTTTGGGTGCTGTTTAGTACCACTGTGCATAAAGCCTTGCAAAGATGTATTACATTCGTGCTCAAATTGTAATATGACCATCGGAGTATATAGACGAATCTAAAATGAATATATTCACATTAACAATTTTATTTTGGAAATTATTTTTTTCGAAATGTGATCAAACAGTTTATTGAGATTGCGTTTAACATTAAAATAATTGAATTACAAGATTTTCTTTCAATATTTTTTAAAATTATTTTGGATTATATGCTGTGCATTTTTTACTCAGTTTACTTATAATTCTTTTATAATTTAACAATTTAAAAATGTTTTTAATTTTACGACAGGGATTATGATTTCATTTTCCATTGCAATTTATTAGAATCGATATTTTTTTTGAATTTCGTGTCTTTTATATATTGGGTTCTGATCTCATAATCACAAACAATTATTGGTTGATTTTGTAAAAAATATCAGAATAAAATAAAGTAACGGAATAGAGAAAAATATCCAAAAAATTTTCAATAAAAATGTTTTTAAATTATAATTCCTAGTATTTTCTGGTATTTAAAATAATTTAACAATTGAGAATACATTAACTTTGCACCCTAAGCTCTGGTCCACTGTACACAGGCTCTCTCCGTTTATGTCATTCGTATTCTTCAGTTGTTAATGACTGGTATTCAATAAAATTTGTGTATGTGGCGTTAATTGTATGTATTCTGCGTGTGTCAGCGTGAATGATCCTTTTTATCTTTTCTTAACTGTGAACGCAAGTAACATTATAAATACGTGCATGTAGTGAATGCATATTTACAATGTGTACATATTATGTTCTTTTTGAGAAATGAGTCCTCAACAGCGCTTGCGTACAGTAGCTAAAACAGTTTCCAGAGGCTTAGCTTGCGTTGAGTTCATCTTCGATAAGAAACTCTGACGAGGCCACGAACACTTTTATTGTTCATTGAACAGTATTATTAACATCTTTTTTTAATATTCTCAACCTTTTGAGCAACATCATTTTCCTCCAAGACTTTTCATTTAGACATCTCATCGTCCTCTGCAAGTATGAGTAAATTCCTGGAAATGATTCTGTAATTTTTATTTAATTTTGCTGTTCTATGAGTAGGAAATTAAGTTAGTTTCGACTTCTGGAGTTTACTGGTCCTCTTACTTGGCTCTGGCTGGTCGAGTTCAAGAGGCAAACATATTTAACTCATGAGTTGATTTCCATCCAGGTCTATATCCCCTAACTCGAGCAGAATTTTTGGAAGTCTTCAGGAAAACATGGACATAACCCTGATAGACACTAACTTATATGTCGAATTACTCTAGTGTGAAGATGATTTGCTGCTGATAAAGGATAAACGTGGAAGGTTGCATCTCAAGAGGAGCTTCAGGCTTTTTTTAGATTACACTCTTCAAGTGGCTTTTTCAAAGCTGCTCATCGCGATCAAAAAAATTATGGTCATCAGAAATGGGTATCTAATTTTTGCGCTGCCATAAGCACGAAACGTTTCAAACTACTAAATGCCGCTCTTAGGTTCGATGATCCATGGAGAAGAGACCGTAATGATCCTCTCGCACCAATTAGAAAATCGTGACTTAGATCTATTTTGCACTCGTGAAAATTACTCTCCCAGATGCTTCCTGAAAATTGACCAGACTCCAGTAAAATTTCACAGTCGTGTAGCGTTTAAGCAATATAAATCGAGCAAACCGGGTAAATTCGATTTGAAACTCTTTTTATTAGTAAAGGGAGTTGTTCAGTTTAACAGGATGAGGATTTCGCCAGTAGCTGTAAATATTAACGTTGTCATCTCTTCCGAAGAGTTTAAGATACAAAGCAACGTCTCCAGTGCTATCTCACTTCATGAATATCATAATTTATTTGCGCATGTGTGTAGACGTGGAAAACACTTTCCCTTTTTCCCTTCATATTAGAGAAAAACATTGATGCCCGCAGAAAAGGCCAAATTGTCTAAGTTGGCAGGGGCAATTGTGATATATTTGGCTCATTCTTTTCTCGACTGCGGTAGAAATACAGCACATATAACTGGTTTACGAACTTCAGTCTCTCTCAACACTTCAGCAAAAGGAAAACAACATATGTGGGAACGGTAAGACGCAATCGAATATTTCTTCCATCGATTTCTAAAAATGTGGAGGCCGCAGGAGACCTCACTTTTTCCTATAGTACCTGGCTCGCTTTGTTACATCTCTAACAATGGTGAGTCATTAATTGAGTTATAACTAATTTCTCTTACAATAACAGTCCAGCAAATTTTAAAGATAAACTCAAATCAGGTTAGTTTGAATCAAAATTTAAAAGAGTGTGATAAAAAGAGTGTTATAGGAAATAGCTAAGTTAATAGTTTATTCAATTATCTACGATATAGTCTGTATATCAACCTACTAGGAAAACGATATGACTATAGTGTTACTCCAAATAGTTTGCGCATGTGCAAATTATTTGGCTATTTTCACTTAAATTTTTTATTGTCTTAAATTTTTTTTTACTTAATTTTTTTATGTATAACATTGGTTTTGTGATTAAGATAATTTATCCGAATGAAAATGCAAATATTTATAAACCGATATTTAGGGTAGAATTCTTTCTATCTTTGTTGCTTGTTTGGTATGTTGCACTTCCACTTTTCTCTTCACTGCTAGTGCTCTACCCGTGGTTCTTCCATTCAACGTCTGGGTTCTCTCGCACACAGATCGATATGCCTTCTCATTCACAAACTGACGACTAACCACTGAACGAGAACATTCTGAATCAACCAACGCAACATTATCAGCATTGTAAATACGCACCTTCACCGTTAGTAACCGTGCAAATAGCACCTTCCCCTACTCGTTTTTACCTCCTGTAGAGATTCACCGCTTTTTAATTAATCCATAGCATAATGTCCACCCACGCCACACGAAAGACATTCACCATTATTACTCTTTCTCTGAGTAGATCCAACCCTGCTCACAGCCCCCAAATAATCATTTTTCCGGTTACGTTCAACAGCATTTTGGCTTTCGCAACTACCTCCTTCAACTGTAATTCCTCGAACGCAGCTTATGATAATAATTTTTCCTTTCGCTCCCTTGGCAAACCACAAAAGAACGTGCATTTAAGTCAACTATCATCGAGCTGTTCAGTCACCAGGTTCCCTAGCCTCTTTAAATCTGCTAAATAAACATCCACTTTTTCTCCAGGCTGCAATCGGTGCCTCTGAAATTCATCAAACGCTCGAAATGGGTTGAGGGAAAATGCATCTATGAGTGCCCATTTTAACTTTACATAATCATTTTTTACTTGCTGCACTAATCCCTCGTACATTGCGAACGCTCCACCTTCCAAAAATAGCGGTAGAAATTCGTGCAGATTGTCCCCATCTAAACATTGCAGTTTTGCCACCAGCTCCACTTTCCGCACCCATTCTGCAAAATCCCTGTCACCAGAAAATTGGTGGATCAGGTCTGATATTCTGATTGATGTCATCTCGCCGCGATAGCTTGTTATTTAAAATATAATAAGACTGGATCAATAAATTAATTTTTTTATAACTCAAAACACGCACGCGACACTCCAATTAAAACAACACTGAATATTATTGTCATTAATATCTACAATTTATTACACACATTAAATTTATCGATGATATCACAGTCGTTATTTATGAGACCAATACTATGTATGCGCATCGGAGTTCAAACGCCGCTTCGCTTCTTTCAGACCATTTGAACAATAGCGCGAAACAAATGCTGACCCAAATTTATAAATTATTCGACTATAAAGTCAATCGATAGGAAAATATATTGTTAAGTCTAAAATCAATGAATACACATTCAATTTATAAAAACGATAAATGAGTGTTAATCGCATATAGTCACTACTTATCAAATCAAATAATAAAATTAAATTATCGAAACAAATTGCATAAACGAATAACTCGATAAATAAATAAAAGAAATAAAACCGTGCCGGGTATCATGAACGTAGCCCGCGGCGTCCGTACCTTTTGATTTTTCTCGAACTTCGTAATGGATAGTGAATACGGATTATATTATTTTCGAAATGAGTCGTCAAGATATTATTGTCAGAAAATGTGTGCGATAATTTTATGACGGTCTAAGAGTGAATTCCACTCTATTATTTATAGAATTTAGTTGCATGTAAGGTCCGAGATCCCCCGATTGGACTGCAGGCGTGCGCACACTGCCTATGACATATTTGTATTTCTCTACCCGCTGATTGTTGCTGGTGAGAGAATTTATTGATCGATAACTGTCTGGGTTCGTTCTGATGTTTCGGTCAGTAGGTGTTATCTAGTTGTTATTGTTATGGAACCAACATGTCATGCATTTTGTTGTTCTGTGACAACCGATTTATACCGCGGTAAGGTAAATTTATCGATTATTTTGTTGATACTCCCTTCTGAGTTTGCAGACTGTTCTGGACTATGGTACGTTATTAGATAGCGTGGTGCTGGTTACCGGGTGTGCCAATTCAGTCAAAGAATTGATAGAAGAGCTGATGAGACTTGTTAAGTACTATCCGATGAGATCTCAATAATCAAATTCGTTACATGACATTTATTAACAGACCAAATTACACAAGATTCAATATCGAGACATAAACAACAGTTTAATAAAACACGACCAATTTTTAAATTGTTTTTTAATAAAATTAATGGAATGGCGATTTGTGTTTTTAGAGTAATTCCACAGAAACCACAAATACTTTTAAAATATTCTAGTAAGGAATATTAATTTTAAATTGTTCTAATAAATAGAGGATTATTAATAGGATTTTAATATATCAATCAAGAACGATGTTTAAATAGGAAAGTTTTGTGGAGAATCGTCCTGTAGGCAGTTCGAGTTGTGAGGTCAATAAAAGTATTGTAAATCATGGGACTGAGAGATATGTGCTTATATGAGTACATATTTCTTCCCTTCTCGATGCGTCCTCGTCGCGGTCCTTGATAACCAACAAAACTCGAGAAGGGGAGCCTCTCAGCAATGGCTTGCAATCCATGAGTAGGCACATTAAAATCCATTGCAAAGAAAAATTTGACAAATATAGAGAAGGCTGAGATAGCTCGCAAAACAATAGGATCTAGGGCTAATTGAGGACCGGTACGGTGTCCCCCTAGGCTAGGTTCGCGTTTTAGTTTAAAGGTCTGTACATAGAATGTGCGTGGTTTTGATGATGAGAAAGTTTTAAGCGTCATAAACACTTTTAAAAAACTAAATGCTGATGTAGTTATCCTGACAGAAACACATAAATGGGGTGTCGTGATGGAAAAGTACGATAAGTGGACCCTTTACAACAGTGAGCCACCAATGCGACAGAAAAGAGAAAGAAGCGTCGGTCTACTGACCAGACTGCCTACAGTTGATGTCGAGTTTGAAGCCTTCTCGGGAAGACTTTTCAAAGCGAAGATTGGTTCTCACAAAGCGATTATCGTGGGTGTTTACGCACCCACCGATTGCGGATACGGTAAAGATGAGAAAACCACTTTCTATGACCTTTTTACCACCGTGATTAATAACGCAGAGACCGAAGCCAGACAGTTTTGGGTTTATGAGAATCTCCAACACTGGAGAGCAGCGCGGAACAAGGTAAGAAATTTCATTAGGTAATGGAAGCTAGAAAGGATGATTGATCTCAGCAATGCGATTGAAGAGTCCATAAACGCCGGTAATTTCAAGAAAAATGGAATGGACTATCTTGAACTGTGAATCTTAGGGAATCCAGATACAAAGGTACACACGCTGTTTACACCGGTGCCTTCTGTATCCAATGACCTCATGGCTGGTCACTATTAAAAGCTTTTCGAAGCTCATCCGCTCATCTAGAGGGCAGATATGACTCGATACCCTGGAGAATGCTGCATTAGTGTTGACTCTCCTGACGAGGCTGAAATAAAGCTTTCTATATCGTAGCTGAGTAATGGGAAGGCGCCAGATTGAATGGAGTGATTGCTGAAGTTTTGAAGTGGGGTGGGCTACCACTGGTAAAGTTTTTGCACGAATCATCGTAAAAAGAATCCTATTGGTAATGGAAGAAAGACTAGATCCCTGGAAATTTGGTTTTAGGTCGAAAAGAGGCATGATTCAGGTCATTAGTATACTCAGGTGTATACAGGAAGAAGGTTGATACAGGAACTAGAAGGTAAATGGGATCTTCATTGATTTGGGAAAGGCATTTGACAGTGTCGCGCGCGAAGTTTTCTTTGGGCTTGCCTGAAAAGATTCAGCTTAACTGACAAGATTCTCTGTCTTATCAAAGAATTTCATGAGAATTTTATTGCGACTGAAGGAAACAGTTATTTTCCTATGGAAAGAGGTGTTAGGCAGGGATGTATAATGGGACCTAGTTTATTCAACTTGGTCTTCGATGCAGTGATCAAAACGGCTATACTGAAAGGATTTGGGGGTGGTGTCACCCTGATCGATGAGCAAGGCACTGAATTTCAAGTTAACAGACTTACATATGCAGACTTACCTCTGTATCATCGACTCTGATATTGATCGAGCCTGTAAAAACCTGGATATAATAAGGAGAACATTTCTGGAGTTTGAACTGACAATAAGTGCTACTAAGACAAAAGTCATGTGCTTACTTACGAATCAGGCTTTGGAATATCTCAAATCAAATGTGGTGAGAAGGTCATAGAATGGGTGAAAGAATTATGTTATCTGGGAAGTATATTGACCACTAGTGGTAGCTGCAACCGGGATATTAGTCAATGTATACGAAACGGAATGTGGACGCTTAAATAATTAAAACCTGCAATTCAGAGTAACCGCGTCCCAATAGTATTGAAGAGAAAAGTGATTGAGACTAGTATTTTCCCTGTGTTATATTATGGTTGTGAGTGCTGGGCAACGACTGAGAAGGATGTTGCACGGTTAAAAGCCTTCCATAATTGCTGCACGAGGACAGCTCTCAAGATGACCAAACTCGATAGGATCCCGAATAAGGACATGACAATTGGACAGACTGGGACAAGAAGGATTCTAGCCTAAAGACGCATATTATTCTATGAATACAATTCACGGAATGGTGTAACTGAGGTTCGAAGAGTTCTAAACTCAGAGATCGCCTCAGAAAATCACAGAATCAGCGGCCATAAAAAGCAATTGATGAGAAAGTGCATTGCTCGCGATGTGCTCTTAATATTCAACGATCCGGCAGATTTGTCAGAATACAGGAAAAGTCTAAACAAAAGAGGGCGTCTCGACAATGATGAGGAATTTAAACACCTAATCAAAGGAACGATATTTGAGCGACTGAGGGGTAATCGAGCATGAGAAAGAATATCCGAAAATGCTTCAGCCGCGCATCAAAATATTAGCTTGCACATTCCCTTCTTGCTTTAAAGAATTTGCTCAGCAGAAGGAACTCACAAGACACATTAAGAATGAGCATCTAGACACGGCACCGACGGCACAGAGAGGTAGTGGTTAATACATATGTCACATGGTGAACTGCTACAAAATTAATAAAGCTAATGGATGGTTACAACGGCATTTATTTATTGATCATCGAATCCAAGGTAATGGTACTACGAACATCCACGTAGTACAAAGAAAAAACAGAAAGTACTGGACCTTTGAACTTGAACGCGAAACATGATATGCCAGTGTCTGTCGGTGTAACTGATGAGGACTATCCAAGAGTAATCCCTAGTGTGGAGCTGAATTTTCGGCTGGATAATATAACAGATAAGTAGATGTTTCATTGCCCATTTCCCCGTTGCACTAAGTGCGTTTATACAGCCAGAAGTCTCCAGAATCATGGAACGAAGGAACATGACTGGTCATTTCTCAGAGGGAAGCCGAAGCGTACCCGTGCATTGAAAGATTGCACTTTTGCATCTGAAGCCGTGTGAGAGGATCAGAAAACTTTGTATTTGTCAAATGGTTTCTACCATATACAGAGTCTATGATTCACTACCCTGTGTGCCAGTGCTGAGTATTATTTGTAATACGCAGTTATCCATAACCGTCGGGGGAAGCTTATTGTAAATCATGTATGTGTTCTTAATAGTTACAAATTAACTCGTTTTATTTGTTTTTTAGCTCGATCTATAATAAGAAAATTTTAATTCTCTTTTTTTATTTTTTAGAAAAACGTTTATTAATTATAGTTTACTGATAAGTTACCTTTCTACCAGAAATTCTAGCGTGCGAAGTAGTTTTTAAAAATCAGGGTAGTGCTGAGTCGTTATTATTGATATGATTTCAAACTTTTTAATATGATTTTAGTCAATAAAATAATGAACAAAACAATTCAACGATTATTTTTATTACTTTTCAAAGACAATCAATGTAGGTATTATTTTCTTTAAGAAAAGGATTAAGATAAATTAATGTTGAAATTGAAATTTTTATTCCTCATTTGTACAACTGAATAACCACCCTCGATACATCTCTGGCAAAACTATGTAACGACATAGGTCTTTCATCACTTGTTTTTCATAGTGACTGTAGCAGTGGTCATTGGCAGCAACAAAGGTTAAGTGACTCTCTTCTTGACATTCTTCAGTCGATTTTAACTCTTTTAATTTTTCTTTTACCTCTGAATAATTTTTTGTCAGGAAATTAGTTATGTCTTTTAAAAATTCTTCGTTTTCTATTTGCTTTTTTAATTCAATTAAATCATCTCTGGATTTTGTCTCACTGAGAAAAAATAAAGAAAAATAAATCCCAATCAACAGTTTCTAAAAGATAAAATAAAATATTTTATTAATAAAATAAAGATTTTATTAATAATTTATAAATTATAAACCATTTTTGACTAGTAAATCAAAAAAAATTATATCCATTCTTTTTGCGGGTAGAATTCTACTTGGACAACAGAATATCTTTTGTAGAAGGCAAAATTACTATGACATTTTTTCATAAATTAATTATGTTACTATTAAAATTAGTTACTATTTAAATTTTTTGTAGAAGCGAAAATTTAATCCAAAAAAATTTTTACATCTCCATTTTGCAATTAAATAGTCATTAATAACATAATAAATTTATTATCAAGAATGCAAGGAAAAAAAACCAAAAAAATCTTTTTAAAACAGTTTAAACATTTGTGGATAATCAATAGTATAATTTTATTATCACTGGAATAAATAAATTTGGAATAAATAAATAAACCTTTTGAGTATCGAGTACAAAACCATAAATTTAACATAAATTAACAACCTTTCATTACACCGTTCTTAAAATATAATCTCATGATGTACAAAATTATCCGATCTTTTGCAGTTTTCAAATAAAACATCCAATTTTATTTAAAAAATACAAAATAAATCAAAATTATTATTGCAGTATTTCAAAAAAAATATTTATAATTTTTATTTATTTGGTACAGTTTTTTTTTGGATAAATAAGATTTCATTTTGTCATCAAACAAATAAATATATAATATCTATGTAACATTTTACTCGAAATAAATGATTTGAAAATAATATTATTTTTATTGAGAAGTATTTAAAATGTATAATTAATTTTAATTAAACAAAAATGTATAAAATTGAATATAGAAATTGTAAATAACTCACCAAACTCTGCATTAAAAAAATAATCGATTAAGAAGCCCGTTGATGGTCGGCCTACAATGACAGACCTTCGCCACCCACCTTAATTTATTTTTATAATATTATTTTACTGACTATTGTTAACTTAATAAATAAGATTTTTTATTTGAAAAAATGAAATTAAGTGAACTTTTTTAGATTTTTTGCATTTAAAATTTTAAATATTATAAAATGTACGTTATTTTTTATGGATAAACTTAAGACAATTATAAAAAATTATGATAATTTAATGCAGGGGTCTCCTACAATTTCTTGGCTCTTTTGGTTACTTGTTTTTTTTAATTTTAACTGTTTTTAATAGCACCATATATCTAAAGCAGAGGTTCTTAAACTGTGGGTCACGACCCAATATGGGGTCGCGGTGCCATATTTTAGGGTCGCGAAGGTTTCTCGAATGCGATGAATATATCCGTCTTAATTTCAAATTGTAACCTATCTAATCTTTTAACAATGAAATCTAAAATTTCGATAGGCATAAATAATTTTCAATTTTATTTTCGGAAAAACAATTAAAAATTTATTTTTGTTTAAACCGATTATTTTGTCAATGTTTTTAGAAATTTATTTGAAATCTGTTTTTATTTGTAATCTCAGCTTATAAGCTTTTTTCGATAATTTTCACGTTTCATTGTAGGTGTCTAAAAGTAAAATAAATGTCATTTTTATATTTATTTCAATAACTAATATTTAAATTTTAAATTATGCAATTTTTAATAATATATTAATTTTAGATTCTAAATTATTTTTAGTGCCTTAAACAGTCGCTTGTTTTCAAATCTCTGCAAAGACATGGATTCATGTTATACGAAATTATTATTGCATGCAGAAGTAAGATGGCTATCAAGAGGTCGCAGTTTAAAAAGATTTTTATTATTGCAAGACGAAATTAAAATATTTTTAACTGAACAAAAGAGTGACCTTGTTAATATTTTGAAGATAAAGGTATCATAATTGCCTTATTTATCAGATATTTTGGAAAAACTGAATGATCTCAATTTATCTCTCCAAGGAAGAAATGTCAATATATTTAATTCACATGATAAAATCGAAAGCTTTATTAAAAAGATCAACATGTGGAAAAGTAGAGTAGAAAAAGATTCGTTTGAAATGTTCACCGAAACAGACAATTTCATAGTCGAGAAAAATCTTTCCAAGCCAATAATTGGAAAAATAATTTTAAATCACTTAGAAGTCCTAGAAACAGAATTTCGCAAACATTTTATACCACATATTGATATAAAAGAAATATGTTGGATCCAGAAACCATTTCTCATTGCCTTGAATCAGATTAATCATCTGCCATATAAAGCTCAAGAGGAATTTGCAGATATTTCTAGTGACTCAAACTTGAAGTTAGAGTTTACACACAAATCCTTGACCGAATTTTGGATTGGAACTAGAACTGAATTTCCCACAATTTCTGAAATTGCATTAAATATTATTTTGCCATTTAACACCACATATTTATGTGAAACAACTTTTTCTGCTTTGACACATATCAAAACGAATTATCATACACAACTGAAAAATACTGAAGAAGCCTTATGCCCAGCCATATCAAATATAGTTCCCCGTTTTGATTTGTTATGCAGCAAAAAGCAAGCTCATACATCCCATTGAAAGATTTTTTCGTTTTAAAATATTGTAATAGTTTGTTTTATAATAAATTATGCTTTATGATGATTAATTAATAATTACTACTTATTATCTTTGTATTAAAATGTTGTAAAAGTTTATAATAACTTAGGTTTCATATTAATTAATAGTAATAACATAAATGGCATCACAAAATTATGACCTTAAATTTTTATATTTAACATGAGGTTGCGAAAAAATTGTGGATCATAAATGGGGTCGCAAAGGAAAAAAGATTAAGAACCTCTGATCTAAAGGAAAACAAATTTAATATTGATAAATTTCTTAAAATTCAAACTAATACTCAAAATTGCTATTTGTCCATTCTTTTTATTAGCTTACCTTCTATATAGTTATATAGGTATATATGTATCCATGGAATTTAGAAATCTATTTTTGTAAACTTTTTACTTAATTAATTTTCTTCAAACTTTGCACACTCACTTATTCTCGATGACAATAAATGATTATGTGAAATTTTGATCAAAAAAACTTTTTAAGGCCTCAAAATTTGGAAAAACGGTCCCATCAAAGTTCCTGAACAATATTAATTGAAAATAATTAACTTATAAATTATAAGTAGTTTACTTTAATTTTTTATCGTTTTTTGTAGTTATTTTTTTAAGAAAATCTTTGTTGACAAAGTAGAGTTTTGTCTAAATAAAGAATGGATATAAAAAATTTAATTTTTTGATTTACTAGTTTGATTTAAATACTTAACCTATCCTGTTTACTTTTCTATTTTTAAATACTTACATTTTCGTTACATTTATTATACAAATAAGAATAAATGTGTAGGTTTCACTTAGATATTTTATATGTATTTAAAAAATGTAAGAAATGTCCATTTTCTTTATTTTCTTTAACTAAACAAACAAATATTTTGTCAATTTTCATTGATGAAACTTCGAAATATGTTCAATAATCAATTTCTTAAAAAGCTATCACAAAATTATTTTTCAACTATATATCATTGATAAAAATAAGACGATGCGTTTCGAGACAAAAATCTAATCATCCACACCATATATTAAACTAACACATAAAACGGGACCTCAAAATAATTACAACATTTTAACAATAAATCAATGGATAAAAATGAATTTATTTCATTTGTTTTTAAATTAATTTAAAATGCAATAAAGCGATTAATTCAATTCCCACAAATTAACCAATAGAAATTATCAATTGTCATTTTAGAAAACGACATGTTCAGTACTGTAACGGTAACTGAGACAGACTACCAGACTATCTTTGAGACGAAACTTCATACAGGCAATACAATCTGCTCAATAAATATCAAATCCAAAACAATCAGAAATCTCATCAATGTAATTCAGCTGAAATGAATGACCAAATCTCAGTACGAAAGAGCAGTATACTCTCTCAACCGTAGCAGGTTTAAAACTGATGACATTCGATATAATAAGGCAATCTCACACGCCGACAAAATACATTTTGTTTTGCATTTCTTCGTTTTTTTCAATTTGTTCACAAAATTATTGAAATTATCGTCAAAATATAAAATTTGAGAAGTAAAGTCTGCATAAAAATCTTTGTACAAGAGAAAAAAATAAAACAGCGCCTTTCGAAATAAGAATTACGTCATCAGGTCAATCCACACCATGTATTAAACAAACAACTTATTGGTAAAACATTTTAAATTATTTTGAAGTTCCGTATTATGTGTCGTGGATCGGTTTCTCACTTTGCGCTGCCATGACTTGAAGATATGGTGACAGCGCTTGACGTACCCACCCATAACTGAAGCAGGGGGGTCCCTACACTGACAGTATTTGCCAATAAACTGTGATTATTTTACCCAGTTGATTCGCGAAGCAGCTTCCGAGGACTAGCAGTACGACCCTCATGGAAAGTCACGGCTGACAGACACCGTGTTCCTGAAGCTGACGAACCTAATATGCACGATAAAATGAAAGAGAACTGTCATGAGCTGGATTCACTACCTTCACCAACATCACCTTCTGTACCAGATATTACATATGAGGTGCGTGCCGAGAGGTGGTACAACGAATCCACGGGTACCACCGAGGAATAAGCAAAGAATGAATGTATATGTCAACAATTGCAGCAGCTCCGATTTCAAAGACGAGTCATTGAGGTTCATATCAAGGGTAACTCGGAGAGCGATGGACCACAGAGCAATAAAGTGAGAGGGGAGAGGCCGTGCTGAGTAATTGTTCGACCGGTTCGGTTCAATATCTTTATCGGCAGAAGGGTGTGCATATGTACCTTAAAGGTAACGAGGGGAGTGGTAGTGTAATAAAAGTTGGTTGTTTTTATAGTCGGACAAAAAGCACGAACTTTGAAGTAACTGTAAATAAATGAATAAACGCGTTTTCTTTTATCATCAACTTGTTTTGATCATGTTACACAGTTATTTTCAAGAATAAAAAACCTATCTTTTGTAATGGATGATGTTCTAGATTTTGAGCTTCTGCCAAAATTCAAAACATTATTGGATCGATTAGGTTGTGAATGTTTACTAATCCATGTTCTAAGATTACAATTTATCTCTATGATTTATGACACCTTTTAGATTCAAATTTATGAGAAAAATTAATTTATTTGAAAGTGTAAGACCCACTTTAATCTCACTGGTTATGACATTAACACCATTCTAACATCATAAATATTCTGATAAATGTTGTTTCTGAAATTTATAAATACTTCAAAAAATAGTACTTTTGTGATTGAAGAACATTTCCGTACATCATCTGTTCTTTAGAGTGTGGATTATATCCAACATTATTTATTCAAAATTATATTTGTTTCTATCATAGATGCTAATATAAGACTAATGTAACAAAAACACACACTGAAAAGAATAAAATGAAACATGATTGGAGCATTTTAAAATCATATAAATAAGAGGATGACAAGTGAAAAAATAATTATAACAAAAATAACCATAGGTTCCAATTTTCTTTTGGTGTTAGAAGGACCGGCATATGACATGTGCTAGGGATAATCGTCGCATTATCAAAGAAATTATTATTCTTAATAATTTCCATCACAGTGAAGTCAGAACCTAATTTTCTTCACTCCTACAGCTGGGACTGATAACTACAATAACTCCAAGTCACATACCTATGAATTTGTTCATTTAATAACTTGTTTAGGTCCTACTAGTGTCTTCTTGTCTTTTAATTTTCTTTATCTCATTAAATATATCACATAATGAATTTTCCCGTCTCAATTCTTATCCCACTGTATCAATTACTCTTTTTTCTACTCTTTCACCACTTTTCGAAAGAGCTCCTTTTATTTCATGAGAATGTCATAATTAATGCATGACACTCTCAAAACGGGATGATCATAGACGAACTTCCACCTTTCGTTCTAATATTTCTTATTCAATTACATTTATAATAAACTTTTTTATCTAACCATATGCCGGGTAATCCTCCTGTTCAAAATTACAGCAAAATTATAATTAATTTAATATAAAATACACAAAAACATTTTATCATTTGAGTAACAATTTATTATGTCAATAAAATTCACGTTTGTTCTTAATAGAACATCATCAGATGGATAGTCCATTGATTGAACAGAATTTTAAAAAAATATTTACTAAATGAATAAATACTAAAAAATATTTATTCCTAAAATAATAATATATTAATAAATTTTAATATATTTTAAATAAAAAAATGCCGGGAATAAATTCTTCAGAATTGACGAGTCGTTTTACAACACATCACCAAATATCTTAGCAATTAAAAATTTAATTGCATTATAAATTTTAAATTAAAATCAATATTACCAATAAGAAAAATTCGATAGAATTAATAACAAATTCATGGTGGTAGGTTTAATGTTTTTTTTTT
>MQRK01242829.1:4633-16012 GCA_001938485.1 Girardia tigrina | reverse complement strand
TAAACAACAACGGGTCGTCCAAGAGGTGTTTTAATTAATTTTGGTCTCTTTTTAATTAATTATTTTCTTTTTTAAAGCGGTTAACTTCTTCTCAGGAATTTCTGATGGTCGGGCTAACTATGGCGGGGTCCTCAACCTTCTCAGTATTATTGTTGTCGTTATTGTTGAATATATGTATTACGTAATATTATTTTCGTCTTTTTTCTTTCGGTTATTTTGTTTTATAGTATTTATAAGGTATTTTTCCTTTTGACTGGGGCCTAATCGATAGCGGACCGTAACACTTTCCAGATTTCTCAATATTTATATCACCGCTGCACAGATTGTAATAGGAAAATGTATTGCCTTTCTTACTTCTTTTAATGTGAGGAAACTCTCTTGCATACTCATCTCGAAACACATTCTGTCGCTTTGTTGTCATCGTTGATAAAATACCCTTGTTGAATAATTATGTTGGTGGCCCCTTCAATACGAATGGAATGATAATGACACTTTCAGAATGATTTGACTATCGATGACGGTTGACTACCAAGGCAAAAAATGCAAATGTGCATGTGAGCATCAGTACAGTAGACCCTGCGCAGCTATTATAAGCAGTTTGTGAACTGTCTCTTCTAATATATTACACCCTGACTAACGACAGTGCCTTAGTACGTGTGTACATGCATTATTCACCCATACAGCAACAGACAGTCTCGTAGTCTCTCAGTCCAGCAGACACTGGACTCCTGCCTACCTCAAAACATGCAGATGAACTACACACACGAACGCGTTACGTGCTTGCTTGCTCAGCCATTGGTGTAATTTTCTCTCTGTTACTACTGACAACTTGCCAGCAGTCACACAGTGCCATATGCTGCAGCTGAAAAGTCAAAATATTGTTATGCCATACATTTCTGGAACCTTTCAAAAGCAGAACAGATTGCCAAAGGCAGGACAAAAACAGGACAATTAAAAATGCAGGACAGAGCTCCAGAAAGCAGGACAAATCTGCAAAAAGTAGGACGAATGGTCACCTTATATTAATGACTATTTAAATCTTGTGTAGAAGGGAAAATTTCATACCAAAAATTTTTACAACTCCATTTTGCAATTAAATAGTTACTAATAACATAATTGTATAATCACAAATTAAATAACCTATTTCCCTGTCCAATTCATTACCAATTCCCAATCTCAAGTTTTGGCCCTAAAGAGAGCCGTATGCCTTTCTCTACTAGCAGTGTTCTTAGCCAACTCTCCCGGCAGCCGCAATCTCAGTTGCATCAGGATTTCTCTGCTCGTGATCTCGACTTCTCGAGTTGCGCCAATCGACTGGCCTGACTTGCAATTCGCTGAAACATATCATTCACAGAATTGTTCATGATCGATATGGCTTTGCCGGAGATTCCAGTGTCTTGGTGCACCCNCCCGCCGCATTATTAATTTTATCATTTGTCTTTCTTCTTCGATTTTCAATTCCTCATTGTCGAAAATTTCGATTTTGCTTTTCTTGGATTTTCTTTCTTCTTTTACAGACATTTTACGATCGTTTCTGAAGAAGAAAAACGATAACTCAACTCCCATTACGGCATCGACAAGTGTTTTAATGAAAGCATCTGACAGATAATGATCGATTTTCAATCCCAATTCCTTATCGGTTTTAGAAACCATAATACAATCGCAATTCATTTTATTAAAAAATAAAACCAAAAATTATTTTTTTATCGATTTTTATTAACTTTATTAAATATCGAATAACTCCATATAAAATAATGCATTCAAACAAGCATTCAATTCTTAACATTTATATATATAATATATATATATATATATATATATATATATATATATTTCAAATTATTCTGAAACATCCTCCCTCCCTTGATTCGACCCAGGAGGATCAACATTCTTCTGAAGCTCCAACGGTGCAATCTTTGTGATGCTCTTCATCGCCTTTTTTCCATTGATCATGACTTCAACGACTCTGACCTTCCCATCCGATCCTTCAAAGGTTTTCAAGACCCGTCCGAGTTTCCATTTTCCCAAGGCATCTCGTTTGTCCAGTATCCATACTAGCTCCACTCTTTGTAAAGACACCTTTTCCAATCTCCATCTCCGTCTCGTTCTCCACGTAATAACTACTTCTTGTCTCCATGGCTTCCAGAAGTGATCCATCAGCTCTCGTATCCTCCGCCACCTCTTTCACAGGCTGGGAACGTCTTTCGTTTCTAAACTTAACTCCACGTGCTCGTCTCCGACTCGCAGAAAGGAATTTGGTGTCAGTGCACTTTCATCCTTTGGGTCGCTACTATTTTGACAAATATGCCTAGAGTTTAATATTCCCTCTGCTTGCACCACCGCTGTGTTAAGTTCTTCTTCTGTTATTTCTGCACTTTTCAAAATGTGATACAGCACCTTCTTTGTCAACTTTAGCATAATTTCACAAACACCATTGAAATGTCGTGTCCCAGGTGGATTAAAAATCCAGGTTATTCCAGTGTTGTCTTTCGAAACATCAACACTGTATTTTCTCTCTACCGCGTCTTTCATGGTTCTTAAGGCTCTGATGAAGTTCGTTCCATTATCGGAAATGATCAACCTCGGTCTCCCTCTCCTACCGATCATTCGAGTGAAGACTCGAAGAAACGCATCTGTTTCTAAGTTGCTCGCTACTTCTAGATGCACCGCTCTTGTTTGCAGACAACCGAATACACATATGTACCGTTTTTCTCTTTTACTTCTTCTCCCCACTTTTATCTCCAGAGGCCCAGCGTTCGTAAATGGTCGACTGGGTTGAGTAACCCTAAAACTAGGAAAAGGTGCCATGATTTGATTATTTCCTTTTGCTATTTTTCTCTTACAATTGGAGCATTCTTTTAGATATCTCCGTGTGGTGCTTCTGGCTCCCTTCATCCAAAATCTTTTATTGATGACTCATAAGCACTGTTCCATCCCTCCAAAATGATTATCTCGCTCATGTCTATCTCTAACTATCAGTTACGTCACCCAACTATCTTTGTGAAGTATTATCGAATAGCGTGTGTCCCAATCTAAATAATGAGCATTTACAATCCGGGTATTGGCTCCGTTTATGTCCATGTCATCCATTGTTGGGTTCATTTTAATTAAGGGGCTTTTTTCAGTCACTGACTTCCCTTGGATAAGCATATTGATTTCTTCCACGAAATATTTCCTTTGATCTTCTCTGAAGATCCTGAATTCGCTTTCTTTAACCTCTTCCTCTGTTGATGGTTTTGCCTTCCTTGGAACTATTCATTTCGACAATTGCTCACGAATTTCTTACCTTTATTAATCTGGACGACGATGAAAATTTTTCTGGTTCATAACGATGTCGATTATCACCAACTTCTAATCGTACCATCTCCCTTCCAATAGCCATCAGCGTCCGATTTGCTCTTTCATTCCACTTCCATACCTGTCATGATTCTTTCGGAGCTGGTAGCACTGGGGAACCCGCAAACCATAGTTCTCAGCTGTTACTCTCATCCATTTTTATTTCTCTGGTTAGCAAATCTGCTGTGTTAACTTTTGACGGAATATATCTGGTTTATCACTGTTAACTCTTGAATTTTACTCACTCTATTTGCGACGAACGATTTTAATCTCTTAGAGTGATCATTTATCCAGAAAACACGTCTTGACTATCGGTCCAATAGTAAACTATCTCTTTATTTATCTTTAAAGTATTCATTACCTTTTTTGACAACAGTGCTCCGGTTAGGGCCGCCATTAACTCTAAACTTGGTATAGTTACCACCATCGAAATCGACATAAAAATAACATCTTTATATATTTTTTCTCACAACAAGTAAATTGACGGCGAGATAGAGAAAAACATTTACTAAATGATCACACCATGACTTGAAATTTAGTCTTTATTTTCAGCATGTTAAAAATAAATTTTTATTATTTAAACAAATTTCTGATTTATTTAAATTTGATTTTTCATTTAATTTCTTATCCTCAAAATTAAAACGTTATAAAAGTTTTTATCTTTTATTTGTTTGCTAAAGTTCAATTTATTGTGTTTTATTTTTTATCGTCGTATTCAACTCACAGCGAATTATTTTGATTCTTGTTTTTAAAATTGTAAAAATGTAACAAACAAATAACAAACCCGAAAGTATTTACAATCTTGACGAAACCGGGCTCACTACCGACCAAAATTTGAAGAACTGTTTCTTCAACAAAGGTGTAAAAATACGGGGTATAAAGATCCTAATGGCAAAAGTCCATATGCACTCTACTGATGATTGGAAATGCAACTAGTACTTTTCTTCTGTCACTTAGTATTTATCATTGAAAACATCTCTATGACACTTGATGCGGTGGTGGACCAGCTGGTACTTATTTTGGAGTGTCAAAAATTGACTTCAGGTAAGGTAAATAAATTTTAAAATTTATAGTAGGATTAGTGCATGGATTTTTCAATTTCCTACAGGTATTTGTGCAGCACAAGGTCAAATATCATGGAAATTCTTTTTTGCATTATTTATGGACGGCCATTTTACCCATCTGTCACATAAAATAACCAGTTTAGCAATGCAAAATGAGGTAAGTGTTTACTTAAGCTTATAGTGCTATAGCTCATGTAGAAATGTTTTCTTTATTGCTCCAGATTGTTTTAGTCTGTCTGCCTCCAAATTCTTCCCACGAGATCCACCCTTTAGATGTTGGAGTTTGTGGTCCTTCGAAGCGAATATGGAAGGAAATTATGGATCAGTGCTACAGGGAAACTCATTTCAAAGCCGATGAGAAGGCATCATTGATCAAGCAACTGATCTTTCGTCTGAATAAAGATACCTTGCTTGCTGGCTTCAGAGTTTTAAATGAAAATGAAAATCTAAATGAAAATCGTCTAAAAACGAAACTAACAAGTTTGACCCTCCCTGAATCCCTCACCTTTCACGAAAGACCATCTCTTTACAGTTTGTTAAGTCCTCAGTCAGAACACTGTAAATAACCGAGTACGTTTTAATATCATCGGTCAAACTGCATTAGTTTGCGTTGGCAGTTTTCTAGGACATTCACTGTTGCGGGGGTTACACAACCCATCCTTCAAGCCAATTTCTTGCAACACTTCAGGATCCTGGTTGACTGCAGCTATCTGACGTTCGTAATCAAGGAACACCACAACCTCGAGGACAACCACATTTATTACAAACATTGAGACAATTTCTATTACTACAACATTTAGAGTCATTTCAACTTTCAGAAGACCTTTCATCATTTGACATTGCTCTAAATGGTTTCGTTATTTCTATTTTTATTCATGATTATTTAAACAATTTTTTTAAATCTTTTAAAAATACATAATTTTTAAAAATATTAATTAAAAATAATATATTTAATTTAAAAACATTAGCAGTCGAGCCCAAGTTTAACGAAAAATATGGGTTAATCACTTCTAAATTTTAAATCACTTCTAACTAACAACACAAAATTATAAAAATGTTATCAAATTGATAAAATGAATTTAATTTAATCTTATTAAATTTAATTTAATGCTTTTCCTTTCTTAAAAAATATTAAACTTAATTTAAATTGTTAATTTAAAAAAATAAAAACTTATTATTAAAATTATAATTAAGAACGCCATTAAAATCAAATTTTATTGCAATATATTTCGGTGGATTTTTCACCAGGCTGAATTAACAATAATTTCGCTGTCTTATATATAGCAAATTGATGATTATGCAAACATCTTGTGTAATAACTAATTACATATTTTCAACAAATTGGAAGAGAGACTTGTTTGTACATTAATGGACGGATTAAGTGATTTAATCAATAATGCCTAATTAATTAAAATGTAGAATCACTACAGTAACCAAATATACAATCGAATATATTTTCGATTGCCGCGCTTTTTATAAAACTGAGTTGACTGTACTTAATTGCAACAGTTAATGAATGGTAAATTAGTATTTGGAAATGTTTCTCCCACCAATGTGGAAAATTGGTATTTTGGATGTTCGCGATAGTTTG
This sequence comes from Girardia tigrina, assembly GCA_001938485.1. NCBI lineage: Eukaryota > Metazoa > Platyhelminthes > Tricladida > Dugesiidae > Girardia > Girardia tigrina. Next base: position 10,021 of record MQRK01242829.1, on the reverse strand, counting down.
CATTTTAAATTACAACATAAGATACTCAAAACTTTTTAAATAAAAAATTATTTAAAATTTGAATATTTTTTTTGAAAATAATTTAAAATGAAAATTCGTTCGGATAATTGTTTATTAACAAGACCTTAACAAAAACTTATCAATTTAGCAAGATGTCAAAGTATGAAAGCTTGGCTGAGAATTGTCTCAAAGACAATTCACGCTGTGATGAAAATAAATGATTGAAACCCCCTATTGCTGTTCTTAATACACACCTTGAAAGAACTAAGGAATAAAACAAATAACAAACATATAATGAATAATATAATTTAACTAGAGATTAATTAACAAAATCAATTTAAAAACATTAACAGTCGAGCCCAAGTTTAACGAAAAATATGGGTTAGAGAAATATTCACATAAATGTAAAGTAGTAAGGAGAATAAGATGAATAATAAATAAATTTCGACAAAAATTGTGTTTTCTTTAATGGACTTAGAATTATAAATATCCAAACGGATTATTATAAAAAACATGAAAATATACAGTAAATTTTATAGAAGTTGAGTGTATTTATAATATTCACATTTCACATAAAAAATGTTCTATAATCGCTCTTTTAGTTGAGTTTATATCTCCTCTTTGATATATATATATATATATATATATATATATATATATATACATGCAAAATGTATAAATTATACTGCATAAAATACTTATTCGAATGAATATTACAAAACAAATTCAGATCTGTGAGTTTACGAAGTTTGTGTAATGATTTTACTGATTTTAAACACATTCAACACCTCCATGCCACGGAGCCAGTATTTAGTAATCGCATTCTTAAAACTCAGTTTACAAGCGTCTTCAATCAATGAAACCAAACCACCAGTTGGAGCCATTTCCAACTCGTGATAAAGGAGAACAATCGGTTTTATTGCGATTAAATGTTTATAAATGTCAGAAGCAGCATGATCGGCATTCGGACAAACACTGAGAATGATTATTTTGATTTTAAAATCCCAACAAATCGACTTAAAGAGAATAGGAAGGACACAGTCGTCCCTATCCCACCATCTTTTACTCAGCTCCTCATCAACAAAGATTACCATACAGTCAGCATTCCTCGATATTTGTTTAATGATAAATGTCGCAATGTTGTTTACATAATTGTTATCTACAGCTTGTTCAGTATTATTGTCTGCCGGAAGCCTATCGATCCGCGGTGTAGTGTAGAGATAAAAATTGTCAAATAATACTTTCATTGCATGTCTACGAAGACTGTTTCCATTGTCTGGACAGTCGAAAATTAAAACCCCGAGATTCTTTCTGCGTAATGTGTAATTTGCATTTCTAATTACATCACTTTGAAAATCTCTATTATTCAAAGTTCCGAGTCTTTTTTCATGATAGGTGAGTAATCTCTTTCTGATAGCTGCCCCAGTAACACATGACAATCCTACACTATGCTGAGTGACGTTCTGAAAATTTTAAATAATTATTATTAATATTAAATTTGGATAATCTTAGAAAATTAAATTACAATGGATATAGTAAAATAGATTGAATAAATAAAATTAATCAGTAAACTAATCAATAAAGCACTTTTTAAAATGTTATCATATGACATGTTTTGATGCTTTCTTACATCATCATCATAAATAATTAAAAATGATTTAAAATATTAAAAATAATCCCTCAGAACTAATCTTAAAATTCATGAATTGTCTCCTAATATTAAATTTACTACACTATTTGAAATTAACTAGGGCGCGGCCCGTACGGGCACTGACTTTTCTAAATATCTAACTAAGTAGTTAATTTAAATATTCTAATAAAATAAATATTTGATTTTTATCAATTATTGTATTTTTTACCATTAAACACAAATAATAAGTTCATCTAGTCAACAGTCACTTCTCAATTTCAACTTTTCAAAGATTGAAGAATCGTTTTTCTCATTATTAGCTACCTCCAATACTATTCCAAATATGTTTTGCCTTTGCATTTTTTAGCAGATCCTATCATAGTTAAAAGATTAACCGTCCCTCAAATTTTGCGAGCTTTTGTTCGAAGTGAAATAAAATTTTTTCCACAAATCTGAAAAAGGAATTTTTTGAAAACAGACGTGGAAAATTAGCGTTGTTCGCCACTGATGGAAAAATTCTGTTTCCTTTGAAAAGCATATTTTAATTCTTTTTTAGGATATCCAAATACACCTGTTTTTCTTACCCGCTTTGTCTTTTCAAACAGTACTGCGGTCGCTATTTCGAATTTTATTACACAAGCTTTGGAATGGTTGGGCAATTACGAGATTGTTGTAATTTCGTGCTTTATCAATAATGCCAAAAATATGATTGCTGCTACGAATGTAGTTTCTCCTAAAAGGCCTTACTTTCTACACTTTAGATGTGCCACTCATTCTATAAATCTTACTTTTCCTGTATCTGTTTTTTTAATGTATTAATATATTGTATAAAATATATTATATATAATATATATTATAGAACAATTAATGAAATCCGAGCCCAAACCCGCGCCCGACCCGTTCCCCGTAAAATCGGTCCGTGCCCGTATGAGCCGCACCATTTTAGATTAATAATAAACTTCCTTTTCTTTATACTAGTGTCCCTAGAATAAATGGCTACAATTTGGGTGGAAATGATCGAACGATTAACCCTTATTTTTTTTATTAAATTTAAAGTGTATTTAATTAAAAGTATTTAATTTAAATATAAATATACTACTAAATATAAATAAAATAATCATTTTATAAGTTCATATATTTAATTTCACAATTAAAATTAAGTTTAATAATTTTTAGTAAAATTTAAATTAAATGCATTTTTAATAATTTGATGACATTTTTATTATTTTGGGATTTATTGAGAAATGGTAAAAATTTATTATTTTTAATTAATATTTTTTAGAGGTTAAATATTTTAAAAAATAACTTAGAAAAATTGTTCGAATAATCATGATTAAAAACAGAAATAAGAAAACCAATTAGAATGATGGCAAACGATGAAAGACCTTCTGAGAGTTGTAATGACTCTAAATGTAATTGCAATAAAGATTCAAATGAGACTTGTCTAAATGTTCTTAATAATGTTCATCCAGAAAAATGAAGTGTGTGAATGGATTTACAGTTCCTGTACGAGCGGAAGTGTACCTAATGGTTGAGTTGGATGCTAAAGGTAAAAGTTGTAATTTCTTTGCTGTGGACGGACTGAGCTCGGGTATAATTCTTGTGATAGGAAATATGAAGAGTCTCGGGATTACGATTGATCTCGATAATAATGGTGTTAATAGTTGAACAATTTTCTTTCCATTTGTTTCAAAGGTGAATGCAGATACAACAGTCCCGACACATCAGTTAAACTGAAAGGGCACTGTTTAAGGAGTCGGAAGTAGAATGTGCCCTATGAGACTCACACTGTAGCAGCTGCCATTACACGCGAAGCGCCTGAAAGTGAATGTCTCTTTTCCAAATTTAGAAGTGTGGATGATAGCAACAGAGACAATATTATTAGTTTAGTTAAAGAATTCAGAGACGTATTTAGTTGGTCTAAATATGACATAGGCTTGGCGCGGAACGCTGAGCATAAAATAGAGCTTAAAGATAATGGCCCGATATAGGAGCAAACAAGGAGATTTCCGATTAATTTTTATTACTTGTAGCAGACATGCTTGCCTGATGTGAAGTCAATGGCCCCCGAATTCCATATCAGTCACCCATTTAAGTACTAACGCGGCTGTTGCTTGCTTAACGTGAAAGATTGGGCGGGATTCAGAGAATAATAAGGGTTTAGTTACTTAAAATAATTTTTTAAATATTTTTCCTGGTATGCTTATAATTTTTATATAGTGTAATTTGAACTACACCTTAACATACAATAAACACCATTCGAAAATATTCCTCACAAATATTATCGATAAAATATCGCATTTCTATTATTATTCGCATTATGTATCATATTGATTTCTAGGTAGTCTAAAATTATTATTTATGCATTTGAAACGGTTATTTTAGTAGTCTCCGCACATTTACTTAATAGATAAAGTAAAAATAAGTAATAATCACTTGACAGAATTTATATCTGTCACAGATATTAGGACTGCGTCGAAAATTTGATATTGTTTGTGATAAAATATCATTTTCGTAATATTCGTTTTTCCTTTTATTAGGAGTAAGCGCTTCCACGATATCTGGTTCCGATAAACCGGTAAGACTATCTCTCAGTCTTTGAATATTGTTGTCACTCCAGTATTTTAATAAAAGCGTATCAAAGGGTTTAGTTATAGTCCATTGTCCGGTATTTCCTTCTTCCATTTTTTGAAAATGTGTAACTATCATATCATGTAATAATGCATTTAAACACTGATTATCATTTCAATATTAATATAACTTAGATTACGTTTTATTAAATTTTTGAATTTATTTTATATCAATTTTAATTTTATTTTTTAATAATAGAAATAAGATTAATTTTATTATATAATTACTATATAAAATATTGTGTATACAGAATCGAACCAAATAACAAAAATAAATTAACAGATGAATTATTTTTTAATTAAAATATATTAAATTATTTATAAGAAAATTCATGGTTCTTTTATGCGGATGTAATATGAGTAAATAAATTAGGGATCATGTCAAATGACCAGATTCTCAAAAGACCGAAATTAAGTATTATAAACTTATTTTTATAAATCGAAATCGAATAAAATATTAAAATTGTTAAATATTACGTTTGTGTGTTTCTTACCACGTTTTTATAAGCATGCTTTCATGTTTAGAACAAATCTTGCGATTGATTTTTCGACCACTTTCAGTCATCCAATTGAGCTGAATTTTTTTATACAGGCTTGCTTCCGATGACAATACAATATTTTAAGTAGGGGAAAAATGTACCTTCACCGGCCCCCCCCCGGGGTGGGTGCCGGTGAAGGTACACTTTTGTTGCCATGGTTACGTAACCAGTTACCACGCGGGGTTGCCATGGCAACGGTCGCGATCACCCTAGCAACGGTCACGGTTACCATGGCAACGGTCGCGATCACCTTCGCAACGGTCGCGGTTACCATGGCAACGGTCGCGATCACCCTAGCAACGCTTCTGATTGGCTCATTGGTTCCCTAGCAACGGTCGCGATCACCTTAGCCTAGGCAGCAACGCTTTTGATTGGTCCCCGGTTCCCTAGCAACGGCCTAGTAGCGGTCGCGATCACCTTAGAAACGCTTCTGATTGGTTCCTTGGTTCCCTAGCAACGGTAGCGAAATTGGGGCGTTCGCCGGCACTGGGGGCGTTCGCCGGCATTCACTACAGCAACGGTGCCGGCGATCGCCGGCATTCACAAAAAAAAAGTGCTAATCGATCACTGCACAGTGTCCAAATGTGCT
>MQRK01242827.1:9605-22317 GCA_001938485.1 Girardia tigrina | reverse complement strand
AATATTATTAAAAAATTTTCTTTTTTTAAAATATATATATATATATATATATATATATATATATGTATATGTATATGTATATATATTCTTACCTTGATGCAAAAAAGAATGGTATAATGAAAAATTTCCAAAAAATAACATCCCTTATATAGAGGGGAAAATCAATTGAATTGAAGTCGCCGATAAAGGCGAGAATGAATAATTATTTTTTCCCCATTAAATTTTTTTTGTTAAATAAAGCGGCTTTGCCGTTAATTATTGTTGGGGATTTTCCCCACACAGAAGAAAAATAAATAATTAATTAAATTTGAAAGCGGTTTTGCCGCAATGTGGGGACTCTGGGTTTATTCTCCTCGGGCGCATTCCTTTTTTTTAATATAATAAAAAATAAAAATAATGGGAGGATTCGGGGTGCGCCGACAATGGCGGCATCACCCGTTAAAAAATTTATATTTATAAAAAAAATAATAAATAAAAGGGGCAAATATTTTTTCATTAAGAATATTATTATTATTATTGTTATTATTATTATTATTATTATTTTCGTTACTATTAATATTATTATGACTATTATTATATTAATTTTAATACACACGATTATTATTTTGCTACTATAGTTATTATTATTCTTATCATTTTATAGTTATCGGTAATACTTATATTTTATTAACACTCTCATAACTATTATCGTTCTAATTCTTGTTACTAATCAATATTACTATTATTTATTAGTATCTCACTAGATCCCATAAATGCTTTTCACTTTAGTTTAAATATCGAGGACGATATTTTCCATTATGGGGAGATTTTTTGGGGTTTCAAAATATAAATTTAAATGTTTAATCAAAAAGTTTTGTAAGAAATTAATTAAAAAATAATTCTCTGTTAAAAAATCAATAATTTTCGATTTACATTATTTTAATAAAATTTGTATAATATTTCTAAATATTTTTAGATTTGTTTTAGCAAACTAATTTTCAAGGTTAGGAAAAACTAGTATATAAACAATTATTATTTCAGTATTATACATACAAAAATTTCGGACAAAAAATTATACTGCAGACCTTACTAAAGTTTTTAAAACTTCATCATGTATTACGGTAATCTTTTTTATTTAATTTTTGTTAACCAATCTAGTATCCTGTAAAGGAGAAAGATTGTAGTTAGACTTTCAGGTATCGCTCGTTCTAAATTGATATTGATTTGTGTTGGTTGAGTGTGCTTCAAATATTTGATTTAGTGATAAAGTTTCGATTTCAGTTTTGTGCTCAAGTTGTCATTTGCAAATAAAGTTTATTAAAAGGAATTGTGTTCATTCTTCATATATTATTGTTGGAAGAAACCTTTTGGTCGATTTGGAGTCAGATTAGTAGTTTAACATAAACAAAGATAGAAACGAAATTTAATTGTAATACCCAACAATATATATATACATATATATATATATATACATTGAATTTAAAAACCTGTTTTTGAAGGCTTTTTACTCAATCGATTTTCTTCAAACTTTGCACACTTACTCATTCTCGATGACAATAAATGATTATGTGAAAATTTGATCGAAAAAAACTTTTTAAGATCCCAAAATGGAAAAAATACGGAAAATTAGGAGTTCTCGAACAATATTAATTGCAAGATATCTACTTATAAATTATAAGTAGTTTAAATTAATTTTTAATGTATTTTTTAATTAAAATTTTTTAAATTTTTAAAAACTTTGTTGGCAAAATAGAGTTCTGTCTGCATAAAGAATGAATATAAACAATTTAATTTTATGATTTACTAGTTTCTAATTAAATTAATTTGGAAACTCTTGAGAAATTGTTGAGCTAGTGACCAATTTGAATTTGATTTGTTAAATAACATATAGAAATCTATTTTTTCAGAATTTTCGCAAATAAAAATGATTTTTAAAAAAACCGATGAAATTTCCTTATTAAATTTGAGTTTAAATATATTTGTATCTTAAATAAGTAGAGTTCTGTACGCATAAAGAATGGAGGTTATACTACCGTACGTCACAAAATCTCAATGGAAAACATATGAATTGATTACGTAATCGATGACTTCCCTGACTTTTTTAAGAAATTATTCGACTTAATTTAGGAAATAATTGTACCACGATTTCAGAATGAAATAAATGTTTAATAATTTGTTTCATATTTTTTAAGAATGATTAATATATTTTATATATTAAATATATTATATTTAAAATTGAATAATTTTTTTAGATTTTGTTTTTTTTAATTATTTTCAGTTTATTTTTCTATGCAAAATAAGAAAAAATATTAAACAATTTTAAATAATGAGACAAAAAAACAAGTTTAATTTAAAAATTTACAGAAAATAAGTCGGATAATGTATATATTACGGTAATGAACAAAGGTATTTTCCTATAAAATTAGGTTACTTAAAAAAATTTAAATAATTTTTTAATTTTAAAATTATTTTTCCTGGAATGCTCAGATAATTTTTTATATATTTTCATATTTTTTTGCTCCTGCCCGTACGGTAGTATACCCTTTTATTTATTTAATAATTTATTCAATCAATTGATTATGAATTTTAAAATTATGTGGGCAGATCAGAAGTCGTTCCATTAATTTAAAGAATAAATAATTGAGTAAATTATTAACTAAATAAACAATTAAAAATAATTATTTATTAAATAAGTAAATAAATCAATTAATTAATTAATAACACCGGAATAAATAAATAAATTATTAATTATAAAACAATAAATTAAATAAATCAATTCATAATGAATTGAATAAAAAATTAAATAAATAAATTAACAAAATAATTTAATTAAATTCTCTGGAAAAATCGACGTTGTCTCTGGTGCTTACAGTCTCCAGCGCATCCGGATTTACTGCGCCGACCGAAATTCGAAATTGACGGCCTTGTTCCTCGAGATCAAGCGCTTCGTTATCGTGTCTTCTCGATTTGCGCGTCTACCAACTGGTGGCTCGACCAAATTGCCTACCGAAATTGTCTCCAAGGCAAATTTGAAAATTATTGAATTGACTATATCAGTCGGTTTAAACAAAAACACTATTTGACAAAAAATAACAAACTTTATTATTTACAAAGATTTTCGAAAAAAATGGATTTTTTTGTTTTAATAACTTTATATTTTTTATTTTAGATAAGAAAATAATTTTTATGCAAATAGAAATTAAATTATTTATTAATTAATACTATTTGGATTACACGAGTATTTTAATTATTTCATTTTTTATATTTTTTTGTTGGATTTTAAATGATAGCAAGGACTTTTTTCACAACTAAAATTTAATTCATAATATTTATTTTCGATTTTATCAACAATAAACACATTAAATCATTAGAACATAAAAATAAATGTTGTCAATGATTATTATATTTAACATCAGTTTAAAATTTTTATGAAATTCTTACCAAAGAAATTTTTAAATGGAAATAAAAATCAAATTATACATGACATGAGATTCAAAATTAGATAATTTTTATACATTGTAATTTTTTACAAAACAATAAAAAAATTTTCTTCAAATGTCTGTCAATTTCATTATACTTTATTATTTGACGATTAAGAACAAATTTTATTATTGTGAATATTTATATATATATATATGACTTTTGTCGTTTTATTAACGTTTATTATGTTATTTTTAAAATCAAAGGATAAAAAATTTTCTGAATGAAAAATTACTTAATAAATATTATAAAAACATAAAAATCATAAAATTTTGTTGGGGGATTTCTAAAGATTCGCATTCGTTCCCCAATTATTTTTTATAGAAATAATTTTTTATTTGTTTTAAGCATTTTCACCTTTATCATATTTCTATATTTTGTATAAAAGAGAAAACTAAAGTATTAACCGACAAAAAATCATTCTCTTCAATAATTGTAACCCGTGAAATTTAATTCACCCGAAATTTAATTAAATATAAAAAATTACTAACCTAACCGCTTCTCTGCATATAAAAAGCAGTTAACTTTTGATTATTTATTTAAATTCTTTGTTTTAAACGTTGCAGTTAAACAAGAGTTTCGATTTCTTTGTTGGTTTTTTTAATTTTAGTTACAAATTAATAAACACAAAATAAATTTTTTTCTACAAATTAGAATACACCACTAATTAGGTTTAAATATTTTTTTATATTTCAAATTTCTACTAACAAAGATAATTTTCCAATTTCAGGAAATAAAAAATATATTTATACGAACCTATTGGACTTGAAAAATTAAATAATCTGACATTTTATGTATGGTAAACGAAATGATGTAGCAAACTGTATTAAACAAAGTCAGGACTATTTTAAAAACTTATTTATTACTTAATTTATTCATAACACAGCCATTCCTTTTTTGGAACTAAAATGACCAGATTACAATTTCAGTTCTTTTAGTAAATCACTTACAACCTTGTGTTGTTTATATGGGAATGTATATTGAAAAAAAACGAAAAACTTATATTATACATGTAAAAAAGTTATTAATTAAAGTAAACGATTTTCTGAAAATAACTAGTGTTCATTAATTAATCTAATTTTCAACGCGGAATTTGGCACTTAATTATCACATGACTTAATTCAATTTTATTTTTATCGTCCCATGTTCTGTTTTTGTTTTTTTCTTACTGATGTATATGGATGTATATATTACCTAAATATATGGATGAAAATTTTACTGAAAAATTAAAGTAACTATTTTAATTATTAAATAGGAGTGAACCTCACTGTCTGTCAAAAGGTATTAAGCCTGAGGCTTTTTAGGTGGCCTGGGCCGCTGATGGTGAATTCATACAAATCCCCCTAATGCAGGAATTGACATGGTACTGTTCCACCGGTAACTGAATTCATTACAACACTGCTCATCAAGATTGATTCATTGAGAATCATTACGATGCTTTCTCATCATTGACTGTGAAGTCACTACTCCTCAAAACATTAACACCTAGATTAGGAGAGCTAGAACCTTGTAAGAGAACTGCAAGCCCACTGGTACTATAATTTGTCGGCAGAGGTAACGGCTAGCTTATAAAATATTTAAGCCTAGAGTCGGAGTAGAACCCATTCAAGTTTCTCAGAGACACTACGTGGAAGAATGTCTGCCCGGCTTGCACAGTTGATCCCTGAAAAAAATCGACTTGAAGGGATCGTTCAACAGTGCCCAAAATAACAAAACATTTCCGAAAGGAATCCTATCCAGATTAGTTCCATTTCTATTCAGATGAAGTCCAATCCTATCCAGAAGATTACCGTTTTAATGAGCTATCTTACCCGAAACCATTGATTGCTGTTGCCCATATGAACCACTGAACGGGGACTTCCATGTCGGTAACCAGTCAGTCATTTGTTTTTTGATTCGCTTTGTACGAGAAACAACATTTTTGGGGACATTTTAACAAATATTTAATAAATTATTTTTATTGTGTAAATATTTTGGATTAAAATGTTCTAATTCTGGGAATGTGAGAAATAAATTCAAACAATGAGATAATTTGAGATGCTCAAGCGATTATTTTTGAGATCTATTTTGCCTTTGCAGTTCCAGTTAATACAACTTTCATCAATCACCGACCTCAACAAAATGCCATTGTTGCTGCATATGTACGTCCAAAGATACCATCAGCAGTCAGTCTACCACAACAAAGCTATTTCTACCTTACACTGAATAAGCAATATCGGTCCTATCAAGAATATTTTGACGGCGAACGAACCGCTCTGCCTGATGGATCAGAGGGTGTAATGTAATACATAGGGTGTAATTTAACTTACCTTCAAGATTGTTGCAATGGAACAATTATTCCAGTTGACTTTCACCATTGCTGACATCACAATTGCTTGGCACAACTTTTTACACAACTTCGAGCTACTAGTTAACTGCTGGAATAAAAAACTAAGCCTAGACCACCTTCTGGATAAAGCCCCACTGAAGACTGCTTTAATCGAAAACAAAATGAGACCTGAAAGAAGATTGGTATCTGAGATTGTTCTAATAATAGATATGGGCGGTTTGATCATAGGAGAAGGCCTGTTGATAATACCTGAATCCCTAGAATGGAGACTGGAAATTCAATAAATTTACAGAAAGATAGTTGGATAGCTTGGTTCCTAATAAATGAGCAGCATAAAAAATGCTGCTTCATAGAGGAATGGAGTTTTATTTGGCTGCTATAAATCAGAGATTTTGGATAAAGGGACCAGAAATAAAATTAGAAGATATCTAAATGGATATATTGTCTGTATACGAATTAGTACAAGAGGAAAATTTCAAATTATGGCACCACTTCCACAAACCCGAGTATTTCAATCTAGTAGACCATTTTCAAATGTTGCAGTAGACAATGCGGGGCCATTTTTTTATCAAGATTGAAGAAGGGAAAACTAGAGACAAAAGATTTATCTACGTCTTTAGTTGTTTGTTAGCAAGAGCTATTCATTTAGAAGTAGCCTTAAATTTAGAGACACACACGTTTCTGAGATGTTTAACGCGGATGATAAGTAGCATAGAAAGTCCGAATCTAATCGTATATGACAACGGGACTAATCTTGTCGAAACGTTAAAGGTCATTAAAGAGTTTGTAGAAGACTTATAAAATTGATTGTTTGACCGAGAATGTTGGAATTTCATGGATATTTATCCTCCAAATAAGCCACATTTCAACGGAGTGTGTGAAACATTAAAGATGTTAACGAGGAAGAGTCGTGATACAAATTGAAGGAATACTAAACATATTACTCCTTTTAGTCAAGATCACTTTCTGAGAGGGGAAATGGAGACAAGCGAGGTAGACATAGTTCCTTCAGAAAGTTTTTCTTTAAAATTAGATTGCTAAGAATTCAAGAATTATCCGAATATCTTTGGAAGCGATGGAAGAGGGAAGTGTTTCTTTAATATCGAAACAAAGACAAGTGGATGAAACGTCTAATGTTTTGAAATTGGATTGGATTACTTGAATTGTTTGGATTTTGGATTTAAAAATAGACTGGGTAATAGAGAATAGGGTGTATAGAAAAATGATTTCTTGACCCAGGTGGTAGATGTAAGGTTGTAGAGATGAGAAGAGAAGGGAATTGATTCGGAAAAACGCAAACAAAGTCTCCAAGATGAAAATTAAAGATACATCCTCTTATGTCAGTTCAATGGGGGATGATGTTACAAACGGAAAAATTTTTAGTTAATGAGAAAGAAAATTCAATTTATACTAAAATTTATATCAAAAATTTATTGTAAACATTAATGACTTTAATCCCTTTTTGTAATGATAATGTAAGAGTTTTCCTAGAAGTCTAATAGAACCCTGATTTTTGTTCACCTTCATTCAAACACGTAACTAAACAAAGACTGCATCTGAATCTCATCAAATAAATTGTGTCTTAAATTAATCTGGAATTAGAATTTAGGCCCTCTCTACTGAAATATATTCGCTCTACAACAGTCGTATTCGTTTAAAATCACTTGAAAATGTTTCGTAAAAACATTCACAATTTAAATTTAATAATAATTCACAGAAGAAAATTCAAAGATTCTCGCCCAAAATTGATAATAAAAATAATTTTTAATTGAAAGTACAAAACAATAACTGTATTGAATCACATTCAGTTTCTATCTGCCATGAGCACTCTTCATGTGTTCTGCAAACCTGAATGTTTATAACCATTGTTAACTTACATCATTTATTTTAATCATAAAATAAGGCATTTAGAGGCGAGTTAAAAAATTGAACAGAGCCCACTTTTAAATTAAGAAAAATTCTTGAGTATATTCGAAATAATTCTAGAAGAACTATTAAATAGTGACGGTATCCAGACAATTGCTCCTCTCATTATTACTTCTTATTAAAATTGCTCCATAAAAAACTGCTCAATGAAAAATTGGGTTTAGGTTAAGGGTTAGGGTAAGGGTTACAGGTTATTATCATTACACACGTCGATCGCGACCAAACCACCTTCATGGATTCTCTCGTCAGTAAAACCGATGTTATGGCCGGCGCAAAGGCCTACAACGCTCAATTCACAGACTCGTGAAAAGGCGGTATTAACAACATCACAATTTGAATGCAAACATTTATTTACAACACAAACAGATTCTTCACAACAATTTGCAGTGGTTATCTTTCTTTGATTAATATAGTTTTTTGATATAAAAATATCTCTTGTACAACACAGGTTTTTCACCAGGGTATGCATTCATTTTATCCTCATTTTTGAAACCTCATCAATTTCAAAAGATGAGTTTTCTGTTCTACAAAAGGGTTTTGATTCACATTACGAACGACAGTTTTGTGAATCTCTACTAATAAGACACTACAACCCATCAATTAATATTCAGAATGGGCAAAGTAAGGTTATTTCAATACTTAAAATTTTTAATTAAAAAAAAAACCTCTAACAGAACAGAGGTTAGAGTTCACCCTAATCTTAAGAGATCATATCATAAATTCTGTACGATATTTTATATCATCGATATTATACTTGCAGATATTTTTTGCTATTAACCTTTGTGCTACCACTAAATACCAATGGGTCGAAAACGACCCATTATAACTTTAATGGAAAAATGTAATGCATTAATGGTCTAATAACTAATTTGTCAGTATATTTCATTGAATATATGAATATTACAATATCTGGCAATTGAAATTGTCATGTAAATCAATAGATTATGCTTGCAACCAGGGGCGTCGGAACCATTTTAGTAAACGTTTCGTTCAAATAAACAAGCAAAATCAGTTGTATGTAAAGCTTTACAGGCCAGTGGCGTAAGTGAAGAGGATGAAATGTATAAATATCCACTTCCATTGCGCCAGAGAATCACTGGGCGAGGCTTGTTTTCACGGAATGTTCAAAAACCCTCACCTAGAAGTGACGTGTTGACTAATAATCAAGATGGTGGTGAAAATCGCGGTCTATTACATCCTCGATATCTAAGAAAGACAATAATTCCAATCTGTTTCAGTAGTAATGGTGATAATTGTGCATCCACAAAGTCAAAACACCTGCGGCCTAAAATCCATCCTTTGGAAATTCCAGTTCACTTGTTTGACAGTGACAGCGAAAGTAATGAAGACGTGAGTAATGAAGAGGAAGATTCCGATGAAAATGAAATTATAAACAATTTGGATATCACTGACGACGACACAGAACATGAGTCTAATGAATATCCAATTGAGAATGACACTCGTGAACTCATGGCATCCAAGAACAAGAAGATCACTTGGAGTTCTTTGCCAACAAGAAGTGAAGGCAGAGGACGAGCAGCAAATATCATTCGACAAAGACCTGGCCCAAGTTGCTATTTAGTGAATACAGTGATCACCTCATCAAAGGGAAACTTCATGCAGTTTCTCATCGAAGACATGATCAAATCAGTTGTAACTTTCACTAATGGGGAAGGAAAAACTCGGTAAGGAGACAACTGGGAAATTACAAACGCAACTGAAATCTACAAATTTATTGGATTGGTACTGTAAGCCAGAGTTTATACATCCAAGGATGAAGCGGTTAGCCACTTATGGAACACAGAAAATGGTCGTCCAATATTTTCTCGAATTATGTCTTGTAACAGATATTCCTTATGGTCGTCTTGTATTAGATTTGACGACCGTTCTACACACACAACCAAAGAAGAGAAAATGACAAGTTAGCACCATTCCGCGAAATTTGGAAAAAAATCATTATACGATGCAAAGCGAACTTTATTCCCGGTGCAGATGTAGCAGTTGATGAGCAATTGATTACATTCTCTGGACGCTGCCATTTTAAAATGTTTATCTCATCAAAGCCTGGTCGCTATAGAATAAAGATTTGGATACTGGCAGATAAAATCACCAAATATTGTTATAATGCTGATATTTACATTGGCAAAGTTGGAAATGTAAGAGAAGTGAACCAGGCAACTCGTGTTGTTCTAGAACTGACTGAACCATTATCAGGTTCAGAACGTAACGTAGTGCGGGACATTTTCTCTTCGCTGCAACTTGTCCGCTGTTTGGAACAAAGGAAACTGACCTACTTCGGTATAAACCGAACGAACAAGCCTGCGTTACCTGTTGTTTTCAAGTCATCAAGCAAGAGAAAGGTTTGAAGCACATTATTTGGATTTCATGATAACACAAGTATTGTTTCATACGTCCAAAAGAAGAACAAAGCGGTCAACTTGATCAATTCTGTGCATGACTCAGCTGAAATTTCCGAAGAGCAGGGGAAACCCAAAATCATCATCGATTAAAATCATGCTAAATGTGGAGTCGACACTTAGGACCAACTGGTAAGAAAATACAGCTGCAAATGAAAAACTTTGCGATGGCCAATGTCATTATTTTACAACATGCTCGATATCGCCAGTTTCAATTCCTTTGTGATATTTTGTCACAGGAATCCAAACTGGAACATCAACAAGTTACATCGAAGACGTCCATTCCTCATACAATCGGCAAAAGAGTTGGCAGATATTGCAGAGGTGGTTCAACCCAGTTATCCAATACAATCTGGTAATAAAGAATGTGCTACATTCAAGTTTGCTACTACAAGATGACATTGCAAATTGTGTGGCTGGGATAAAGATATGAAATCAGTTTTACGTTGTCAAGTATGTGAGGATGCCATGTGTAAGGATAATTGTATTACTCTTTGTAAATCCGGCCACACTGATCAGTGAAGTGCTATTTTATTGTGTTTAAATAGTATTTCCATTGAATATTCTGTTTTGCACGCAACTGTCTTTGTTTACAGGAATTGTTTACTTAGTTGACCCAAAAAATTATCAATAGGTCATTTTCGGCACATTGGTATTCAATGTAACTTTTTTTGAACTTGCAAATAAACAAATTTACCAGGTGCTTTTATCAATGATATTTGGTGTAAATTTACCTTAGCATAAAGTCACTAAAAACCAACCTTGAAAGTGTTTTTATCAGAAGCTACACTACTTTACATGAGTCTTCTGGGTCGTTTTCGACCCACTGGTAGCCCAAGGGTTAAAATTCACCCTCTTGCGAGTAATTCACCAGAGGGCAATTATTTCGAGAGCAATTGTAACCGGAGTAATTATTCTGGAATTAAATTTTATGGAAAGCAATTTTGGAGAGCAATTTTATGCAAATCAATAGTGACTATTTCAAACTTCGAAGATACGAAAATGAAAAAAAAGTTAAAGCTTATAAATAAATATTTAAGATAGCTTAGATCAATTTTTAAACTTCATATTCCTTCAGCTTCTTAAAGATCTGTACGAGAAACTCAGAAACGTAATTTAATCCAAGCACCACTAAGCAAAACAAGAAAGTTACGATTAACATAGTTGTAGATGTGAGGAATATTTTTGAATGATGTGTTTTGTAATTAGTTTTCGAGAAGATTGATGTGCGGAATATTCAGATTATTTTATAATAACTTTATTTCATAAAGTAAATATCAATATTTATCTAAATATTAATAATAAGCATATTAAAATGGAGAAGCACATCAAGGTTACTGAGTATTCCAGGGCTTTCAAAATTTCACGCACAAAATTTTTGTCAAACAAAAATATAATATCGAACGTATTTTGTGGTACTCATTGAATCAGGAGTTCGAGGAAACTACGATAGTATTAGTTTTACGATGTTTTAGTTTAATTTTAAAAACGACAAGTTAATGTCATTTTCCTCTCAAATTTCCGAATAATGCATTGATAGATGCTTTTGTCGTGATATACGCGATAACGAAATGAAGTAAAGTACTTGTAAAAAGTTTGGAGTTTCCCAGAAATTCGGTAAAAAAATTACTTTGGCTGATGCAGTGGAGTATTGGAAGTTGATGAATCGGTAAAAGTTACAATTTTGTTGGTCAGTAACATCTATCGGACAGATTTGCGGCAGTGTTTGAAAATTTATCATCGGAAAGTGATAAGAGTAAAACATAAGAGTTAATTGAGAGATTCCATCCTTCATAACAACAATTCTCAGTTTATTGGCATTCTTCACAGTTTGACCATAACTTCTTAATTTAAATCTATCAGATTTGTAAAATCTATGTTAGCCATTCTGTTAACTTCACATCTTTCAATTAGTTCAAAGTGGTCTTACGTAAAAATTACTTTATTTTTATACAACTGATTTATTGCCGAAGCATTGTTAATAAAGCATCATAAACCATGCTTAAACGTGCAAGGTGATTCATCTAATCATATTAAAGTTTTTTAAAATATCATTAAAAATACTTCTTTTTTTTAAAGAAAAGAAAAAAAAGTATGTTTTTGAAACGTATGATGTAATAGTTTTTCAACTATATAAATAGCAATTAATCACTTTATTTCCTTGCACTGAAGATGCCTAAATGGTGAAACGCGTTTGTATTGGGAATAAATTTAATATTAAAAAATGGCCTTTCTTTTCATTATATATATATATATTTATTTGTTATCTAGAACTGATAATGGCATTTTTAATTATAATGCAAAAAAGGCCATTTTTGAATATTAAATTTATTCCCAATACAAACGCGTTTCACCATTTCGCCATCTTTAGTGCAATGAAATAAAGTGATTAATTGCTATTTATATAGTTGAAAAACTATTACATCATACGTCTCAAAAACATGCTTTTTTTCTTTTTTTTTAAAAAACATTTATATATTTTAATGATATTTAAAAAACTTTAATATGATTAGATGAATCACCTTGCACGTTTAAGCATGGTTTATGATGCTTTATTAACAATGCTTCGGCAATAATCCTT
>MQRK01242824.1:0-16333 GCA_001938485.1 Girardia tigrina | reverse complement strand
ATTGAATTGTTTGAATAATACAATTTTTCACAATTTTAATAAATATAATTTACTTTAAAAGGTGACGAAAAAATTAAACATTTTTATTTATGAAAATATTATTGGGTAATAATGACAAACATATTTTAATTAAAAATTTTAAGTAAATAAATTTTAATTAAAATATGTTTGCCATTATTACCCAATAATATTTTCATAAATAAAAATGTTTAATTTTTTCGTCACCTTTTAAAGTAAATTATATTTATTTTACTTCCAGGTTCTTCATTCATCACCTAGCGGAGGATTCAATCTAATGCATTGTACTAACAACTGATAAACTGAGGTTTTTTTGGTGTGTTTCTCAATGAACATTTGTTGCAATCTTACAACAACACCATTCTTTTTTTCAGTATTAATGTTGGTGGTATCTGCAACAATCATTTGTATTGAATTTCATAAGTGAAATTCTTCGAGGACTTTAGAAATTCCTTGAGCAATAGTTTTGCTCAAATGAAGATATTTGTTGAGGGACATACAAAATTCAAAAATTCTTTAGAAAAATTGGCTAAATAAGTTATTAGTTCTGAAAAAGGAGACGTTTTCCTTCGAAAAAACCTTTTTTTATGGTTAAATGTTTGCTCCGACTAAGACCTCTATTTTGTCAAAATTTGGAATGAATCGTTCTTTTATTTTTATTAATTAAACTTTGTGTTTTATTTACTGAAAAAATAACAGTTATATTTAACACCAAATATTCTTGTTATATTCTTCCAAAAATTCAATATGCATGGAATATTAATTGATTACAAAAATTAATAAATTTAAAATTAACGACAAAAACAAACTAAAAATAGATAAAATATATTAATTAATTAAAAAATATTGAAAAAGCAATGAAAAATAGAGTACAAAAAGTTAGTGTTTTAGTAAAGAATATTGTCAGATTTTAACATATTTGATAATTTAAAAAAAACGAAAATAAAATCTTTGAAACGGAAAAGACGGCTTGCATTAGATAGATTAATTATAAAATAATATGCAGAATTTTTTGTTTAATTTAACGAACTCAAAATATGTTGTGTAAAATAAATGTTTTAGTTAAATTATAAGGTTTTACAGAGAACTTTGTCGAGGATAAGAAGATCAAAGCCAACTTGGTTTACTACGGTTTGAAAATTTAAGAGTATATTAAAAAGTGTATTCAATAACAAAATTATCTGAATATAATATCTAAAATAATATTAAATCAAAATATTGTTAGAAACTACTAATGATAATATTAAATATAAATTATTCATCAACATTTTTTTTTAAATAATCTCCTAATTGCAATATAAATTATATATATATATATATATATATATATATATTAATAATATTTATTTTCCCAATATTTTTCTTGATGAAAATATTTCAAAACTGTTTCAACTTCTTTAAACAGACTTTTCGTTTGCTATGAGCAAAGAGGTTGTTCCCGGTGGTCTTTATTATTAGAAATACAAGTTTATTTTTCAACAAAATGTAAATATAAATTTTATAATCACACTTTTCATTAAAAAAAGTGTAATTTAAAATAATTTTGTGTCATAATCAAATGAAAAACTTAAAATAAGTATTTAATAATATATAATATGATAAATTTCTTTTTCAATAATTTTCGGTCCGTCAGTAAATTTAATTCTTCTAAACCTAATTCATTTAAAATAAATAAATAAATTATTTATTTATTTAATATATAATTGGATAATAATTAATAATATTTTGATTATTTTTAATTTTTTTTAAAATAATTTAAAATAATAAATTTTATTATTTCCCTACTTTTTATTTATCCAATTATATATATTTTTGAAATATTTTTTTACAGTTCTTAGACAATAATTTTGCATAATTAAGAAGTCTAAAGCAAACACAATTCAAACATTTCGAGATTTATAGTAGTTGACACATAATATAGTTTAAAATTCCGACAAATTTTTGTCCCTCATAAACGATAAGATTAGGTCAACAATAAATATATATTTTAGTAAATTTAACACCAAATGATTAAAGAACTTATTAAACTGCGACTAGGGGTTCCAATTGCGGGAAAATGAGGTCGGTATCCCGGGATTAAGAATTTATTTACCTTTTTTCAAAAAATTTAAATTACTTGATATATTTATTTTTTTAAAATGAAGTCAATAATTAGACAAATTTCATTATGGTATTTAAAATCTAACATTTGAAAAAATGATTTTAGTTTATGAAAAATAATTTTAATTAAAAAAAAAATACGCAATTCCTGGTACCCCAGATTAGGGTCGGATAAGGACCTTAGTCTTAAAGGAAATTATATACGGAGATAGTTAATATTCCTTTCACAACTATGTAAATATGTGATGTATTTTAACTGTGTACACGACATCCGGAAGCCATCTTTACAGCTCCGGTCATTTGTAGCAATGTTGTCTTACTGCCAGTTTTAGAGATGATATAGTGTAGACATTGTAAAATTTTATTGTACATCTTTATTCAAGTATAGATATATAATTAAGATTTCAAGAACAGTCTAAAATTAATTCGAATTCCTGTTGGAAAAAGAATCTGTGATGTATAATTATATGCTAACATTAAAAACTTTTGCGAGAATCAAATCATTTAATAAATAATCAAATATGTTTTTGGACGACAAATGTGACTCTGTCTCTCTTTAGAAGATGTAACACAAAATATGTCATAATTATTTGTCAAAAATGTTTTTAAAAAATAGTAAAAACGCTTATAATAAATGGATTCATAATTTAACGACAGGGAATTTTTGAATTGTGAGATAATTTTTTTATTGTTTATTAAACAATTAAATATTTATAAATAACAAAGACTTTGTAGAACAAAACATATTTAAATAAAAATGTGGGGCTAATATTCCATTTAATAACCCATAGAGATAATATCTTATACGTGGTAAGGCAAATTAAATTAATTTAAAAGTAATAAAGGTTTTCCGTATGAATTATTTTTAGAAATAAAAGAAAATATTTTATTTTATTATTTAATTGTTAAATGATTAATTGAATGCTTTTTACAAAAACGTTTGATAATTGCTAATATTAATATTAACTGATTGAAGACAAATTTAATTCTAACACTTTTAATAATTACTAAATCCTCTTTTCCCGAAACGTTTTTTGTGATAATTGAATATTATAAAATGTTAAAAAAATATAGAAATTATCATTCAATCAAAATTTTTTTATTAAATAATTAATTAACTGCAAATGTTTTTTTTATAAAATAAGACAGATGTATTATTTATTGCTTTTTATTAATATCCTTTATTTAAAAACATCTGAAAAATCAATGATGAAGATAAATATTAAATCAATAAATAAATATAAAAATATTTAAACAAATTCTCAAATCTTTGCTTAAATGTTTGTTTTGTACATAGATTCTATGACTTCGAATACATATAACCATTATTTTGTTTATTTTAAGATAAATAACAAATATTTTTATATGTAGACTAGACTTTCTGCTTTCTTCTCTTTCTAATTATTTTTACAGTTCTGTAGTACTTGAAATTAAAGAAAATCATGTACCGGACTATGGATAGCATAGATGTCCAACCCGATCCCCAGGTTGCCCAGAAGACTGGACGATGGTAGCAGAGATGCGCCGCAGAAGTGATGGAACCTCGGATTTGTTTTGCTGGGTTCATTTTAATTTAAGATTTTTCTGACATATCCTTTTGTTTGATAAATCAGAATCAAAAAAATGATAAAAAGGTTCAAATATTTAAACAATTAAATTTATTTTCAGATAATAATCGTTTTTGACAATCAAAATTCTTTGATTCCTATATAAATCAAAATTATAAAAAGGGAAATTTAAATTTCACTAAATTCAAAGCAAGCCAATCAGAGCAAATCTTTTCTATTCAAAACGAGTCTCCCGAGTAGGCATACAAACTTTCTTTCTCTCCAATATGACACCCGCACCAACACACACACACAAAACCATACTGGTACACGATATTGACTCGATGAGTCATTAATCATAGATGTTCTTTTGGTCGTTTGAATAAATTTCAAAAACAAATTTGAACTCGAATATATGATTAATTATTTACTTATTTAATTTCTTTATTTTTTTTAAATTTAATTTTAAATTCTTTTTTTTATTTATTTAATTTAAATTTCTTTTTAAACATGACACCTCAAATATATAAATAAAAAGAATTGATGATTGTCATTCAAATATGTCATTTGATGATATGAAAATTGATTTGAATTAGTCTTGGCAGGAAGGATGTCGGAAATTCAATTAATTTCATTATTTTAATTAATTTACTCTATAAAAAATCATGTACTAGTCATAAGCACAATTACAGTAAACCCAAATCTTTGTTGTAAGCTAATGATAATGGGTAAACTCTAATTCTTGTTTTTTGGTGAAACATTTTCCAGCAGCCAACATATTCTATCGCCATAAAAAACTGATGTTATATCACTTTTATCCAGTTCTTTTCATTTGATAAATATAGTAAATCTTTTTTTTAAAAAACTGAAAGAGCTCCTAATTCTACCAATCGTTTAGAGGAATTTGAGAAAGCTTTCGTTGAATTTTACGATTTCATTATTGTTGAAACGAATTTTTCGAGAAATATTGAAACGATTTTCTCACGAATTTGAATTGTTGAAACATTTGACAATTTAAAAAATTTTGTCTAAAGTTTTAACGCTTTTGATTTTTGAGCATACGATTATTTTAGATCAAACGATCTTACGATTGTGGATTTGAACAGTTTAGATCGACAAAAATTATTTTTTTTCTCCAAGCTTACAACCAAATTTTCAGCGTAGAGTACAAACCTTAAATCAGATTTTCTCTATCCGGTCCCTTTTTTTACAAATAAATGGTGCTTTAAAGAATTTATAATCTGAAACACAGTGTTTGTTTAGTATACATAATACAGGTCGACAGTCAAAAGTTTTATTATGGTAAGGAATATGTACCCTTTTTGGTTATGTGGTGGCACCTTAGTAGATTTTAAAAGACAAATTTTTACCCCGAAAGCACCTTAGTAAACAGTGGAACCTTAGTTAAAAGTGGCACCTTAGTAAAACGAAACAAAAATTAAAAAAATTTCCATCTTTTTCAATTATATTTTTTAATCATCATAATCTTCATCTTCGCTACCAAAATTATTTTCATCCAACAAAATATCAATGAGCTGCTCACGAATACATTGATCTTCACCTACCTCATCTTTAGATTCTTTCGATTCTTCATCGCTTTCCTCAATAACTACATCTTCAACGTCTTCGTGTTCATTTAGATAAAAATTGATTGTGGTCTTCTTGAAGCCATTTTTGATGGCAGAAACTGGAACTGAATCCAACGACTCTGATATCCATTGGCAAATCTCTTCGCATGAAGCTCTCTTCAAATTTCCTGATTTCGTATATTGCTTATAACCTTTTTTCCAATATTGCTTATATCTAATTTTCCCAATGACGACGTAAATGAGCTTTAAATGATTTGTTGACACTGATATCCAAAACTTGTAATGTTTTCGTTAATCTACCTATAATCATGGCCATTAAGGTTCCATTTGCAAAACATTTCGATTTGACTTCAGCAGTTCGATGTTCAGGAGCAGAATCTAGCATAAGAAGTGATTTTGAATTAAAAATTGCCATTCTTCTTCTCAACCATACTTTTTCAAACAACAGAAGAGTTTCACTGGATGTCATGCAAGATTTTTCATTAGCTGATATGATAAAATTTCGTGGAAACGATCTTTTTGGTATTGTTTTGCATAGGAAAATGACATATGCTGGCAATTTATAGCCATCAGCAGTAACACATGAGACGACTGTAAATCGAGATTTTTCAGCACCAGTTGTTGCGAAGCGAACATCAGAAGAACCTTTTTGGTCAACAGTAAATTTTGATGGCATATCAAACGTTACAGGGACTTCGTCCATGTTACCAATGTGTTGAAGAGAATATGCTTCTTTATTCTTTGAAACAAAATCCACAAAAATCATTCTTTGCTGTTCCCAATCATCAGGACGTTTCTGACCAACTAAACTTACCGCACGCACGGTAAGTCTATTTCCCTTCATGAAGCTATTAATCCAAAATGTAGAACATTTAAAATCTTTAATTTTCATTCGTACAGTCATTCCTCTAGCTTCACTTAAAATTGATGTGCCGGAAACAACATATCCTTCTTTTCTTTGTTTCAGCAGCCCTTCTTTTAATTTTACTTCCAATTCTAGCAATTTAATCGATCGAATTCTCTTCACAACTTTTGCTTCCTTATTTCCTTTGGCTGCCATGAGATCCTTCTCGTTCTTCCATCGTTGAATTTGATTGCGATGAACTTTGAAATGTTCAGCTGCCTTTGAATGTGAAGAATTTAGAGCGTAATTAACAGCATCCACTTTAAATTGCAATGTATAAGTCTTTCGCTTTGCACTTGACATTTTTAGAGTACCCCGTTTTATGGTAAATTAAAACTAATTTTCATTTAAAAATAAAATTTTTAAAAAAGTATAAAAAACATTATTAAAAACATTTTAAATAAAATTTTTAAAAAAAGCATAAAAAACATTATTAAAAACATTTTAAATAAAATTTTT
This sequence comes from Girardia tigrina, assembly GCA_001938485.1. NCBI lineage: Eukaryota > Metazoa > Platyhelminthes > Tricladida > Dugesiidae > Girardia > Girardia tigrina. Next base: position 9,716 of record MQRK01242824.1, on the reverse strand, counting down.
AAAAAGAGCATAAAAAACATTATTAAAAACATTTTTAAAAAATTTATTAAAAAATTTTAAAAAGTATAAAAAACATATAATAAGATGGAACCTTAGAAGAAAGTGGCACCTAAAAAGTAAAAAAAATTTCAGGGTCCCAAAAAATTTAATAAGTTGGCACCTAAGTAAGCAGTGCTACCTTATAACCATAAAACAGGGTATTAAAAAGTTGTGAAGTGGATTGTTTCTGGTGCTTTGTCTCTGGATAGTTCCTATACAACATCCAGCAATATTCGGTCAATATTCCTTTATTCCTGAAGCCTTGCTAACGTTGTTCCTTTGAAGTGATGTCTTGGTTGGATCTTTCACCTTGTTCATCTGACAATGTGTTAATGTTTTCGGCGAAGAAGTCTAAGTTAGAATGAAGCATATAGACTTTTAATAAGCCTTTTCCGACTGCTACGGATAAGTGTGTATTACAAATAATACTCAGCATTGACGCACAGAGTAGTGAATTATAGACTCTGTATCTGGTAGAAACGATTTGACAAATACAAAGTCCTCAAGCAGCAATTATAAAAGACTTGTAACAGTACAATCTCCTTCTCAGGCGTTGTCCGGCCCTCACTAACATTATATATCACAGGGAAATACTAATCTCAATCAATACTATTCTCTTCAATACTATTGGGACGCGGTTACTCTGAATTGTTGTTTGCAATTCTTTAAGCTTTGCATTCTATTTCGTATTTGTTGACCTATATCCTGGTTGCAGCTACCACTAGTGGTCAATATACTTCCCAGATAACAAAATTCTTTCGTCCATTCTATGAACTTCTTGCCACATTTGACTTGCGATATTTCTGAGCCTGATTCGTCAGTAAAGCACATGTATTTTGTCTTAGTAGCACTTATTTTCAGTCCAAACGCCGGAAATGTGTTCCTTAGTATATCCAGGTTTTTACAGGCTCAATCAATATCAGAGGCGATGATATAGAGGTCATCTGCATATGCAAGTCTGTTCACTTGAAATTCAGTGCCTTGCTCATCGGTCAGGGTGACACTTCCCCCGAATCCAATCAGTATAGTCTTTTTTAATAATATTCTGCATCCCCTAGAAACATAAACAGTAAGAAAGTTTTTTACCCCATTTTCATAATTAGTAGATTTTTCGTTCCTACAAAGTTGTAGCATAACTACTTAAATGAATTCGAGACTTCCTTTTCAAGCTTTTGAAGTTTAGTGGCGAAGACGCTATCATATAGAAGTTGCCTTATCTGTGGACCAATGAAACACCTTCTTTAAGCTTGAATTCACTGAGTTTCGGAAACTTTTCCGTGATGTACTAGAATATACTTGCGTTTATTCGGAACAGTACCTTCATAAATTGTTTCATTAAGCTAAGCTTAATATAAAGAGGTTAAAGGAGAACACGCTGATGATCATCTATAAATGGTTTATTCTCAAAACTTTCAATATCTGTATCATATTATCTTCGTGGATGTCAATTTCCTTGCAGTGGCTTGCCTATCCTACAAGCATAAAATACAGTTGTACATCGTTTAATTAGCGTGCCAATGTTTTTTTAAATCTCCACATATTTGCTATCTACAGACCGAGTAGTTGATGATAGCTAGAAGAACTTGCGTATCCTCATAAGACTATGTTAAATGCTCGGAATACCCCACGTGTATAGACTGGTTCTTGTTACCATTTTGAAGAAGAATCTATTTTAGATTTCGATCAGATGAGTCAATGAATGAGCGCCATTCAGCTGGAATGTACTCTTGAGAGAGGGTGTTGAACAATTCGTCAATGTTGTTGCTGAAATATAAAATACAAAGAGGAATAGAACCAAATGCGCATTTCCATTTCTAAAGTTACTGGTACGGACATCATACTCAAGCATATCATTTTCTTTCAGCTGAGAGACCAGGAATTTCGCTTTTTCCTTCTTTATGGGCATGTATCACACCAAGTCATTCAACTTCCCTTGACTGAACGTCGATGTTGCTTGGTCTTCATCATCATCGTCAGGCACGTAGTCTTCATCATTAGTAGCGTCCATCACTTAATCTTGTGGTCACTTAATCTGTGGTCACTCTTAAAGCTTAAATGAGCAGATCATCCCTGTGAGGGTTCGGGTAGACTATATTCTTCTTGTGTTTAGTATTAAACTACGCAGCAAAAATAACAGTCTGTTAAATGGTTTTTAGACTCCCTCGTAATTTTAAGAATGGGAAAATACATCGATTTCTTTCTCTTATGTAACCGATCTTTGAGTTATAACCTGAAACTATAGCCATTCTCTGATCCAATCAAAATATATGGCCTTACGGAAGACCGTTGTACATTCGCCACATATCATAATATTCGACTAAGGGTGTGCCGACATTTAAACACGCGACAGATAATCACCCGACACTTAAACACGCGTCAGATAAACACGGCGACATATAATCACAACGACATTTAAACACACGCCAGATAAACACACGACATTTAATCACGAAATTTTTTGTTTTTTTAAACGATAATAAAAAATTGTTTATTGTATGAAATAGTCATCTCACAGGATATCCAGAAGCAAAAGACGAGTTTTTTACAGGGAATATCAGGAGTCAATCAACCACCAAGGAAGAAATATCGTGATTTAAAGGATCGTGTAGGACGTGTAGTTAACCTTTATTTAGCTGCAAATGTTCTGCAGTTTTTGCGAGCAGTAGCTCACCTGTCTCACCAGTAGTTAAAACATTATAACAATTAGGCTTATATTATTTTTATATTTTCTATTCATGGAATATAAAACCTGAGTAGAAATAGTATTGAATTTAAATAATTAAATAGTCTAGCATTATTTGTTAGTGAATCTTAATATTATCTATGTTTTATTTTCTATAAACCAATACAAATGTTGTATAGTGATTATTATTTTTCTGTTTCGGGCAAATCAAAATCAAATATATTCTTTATAAAACAGTAAACAATATAAACTATTTCATGCAATAAACAATTTTTTATTATCATTTAAAAAAACAAAAAAAAATGTGATTAAATGTCGTGTGTTTATCTGACCCGTGTTTAAATGTCTGTGTTTAAGTGTCGTGTGATTATCTGTCGCGTGTTTAAATGTCATGTAACCTCGACTGAGTAGTCTTGAGCGTGCGATCACTCGCGTTTAGCGTAGATCAACTTTTGTTGAGCTGATTCTCATTTTCGTTCAAATTTCGAATATTATTCGATCTCTGAATTGTGATCGATGTCTCAGTCTTCGGTTTGAGACCGGCCTCGATTTCTTCAACATGACTAATGTCTTTCGAATCAGTATCGTTGGCAAAAGACCACCGTTCTGATTCGAAATCGATTGACTTTACTTCTACAACAAATACGAATTACTTCTTCCAGGACGAATCCAATCACCGATTTCCTCATTCGTTTAAAAAGAATTGCACTTTTCAAAAAAAAATTTATTGATAATACAAATTGAAAATCGGATGGATCAATTATTATTATTATTATTTGCATCTTTGTATAATTACAAACAAGGGATAAAGTAAACTTGTTTTGAAAAATAAAACTTATTGAGAGATAATTGTTTTATGTTTTAAAATTTTATCATTTAGGAAATCAAATTTTTAAAGATTGAAAATTATTTTTACCAATTCTGTGATATTTCGAAAATGGATTGCCAATTTGTTTTAACGATTCTGTCAACGGTTGCGGAATAATTTCAATTTCAACATTTACCAAGCTGAAAATATAAAAAAATGTTATTTTAAAGAATTTTTCAATGTTAAAAAAATATTTGAATAAATATTCTTAAAGAAAATTTACTTGTAAAAGAAAAAGCAGTTTTAAAATTAGTTTTTGAAACAATATTTTAATTTATGTAATATAAATTTAAATTAATAAAAACGTTTTTAAAAGGCATTTTTAATTTTTATAAACATATTTTCTTTGTTATTGTTAATTTAAATACAAATTTCGTCTATATTTTAATAAATTAAAATCATGTTGTTAATTAATGTTTAAATTAATAAATAAATAATAAATTTAATTTAATCCAATGTATGTGGCGTTACACCCATTACATGTATATTGGTAAATGAGATCCGAACACAATCCCAATGGCGTTGGAGATTTAATGGCGAACATGCTTTCAATTTTCTGGGTCCGGGATATTACTTTTAAACTTATTGAATTATATAACGCTTTCAAAATAGAATTTTTAAGTATTTTAAACCTCTCTGAATATGACACAGTTAATACATAACCAATTCCCAAACTTTTATCATTAGTGTTGCAAGATTGCTCTTGATCTTGAACATCTAAAATTTTAGTATTACTTTTTTTGTCAATTAATTTATCAATAGTTTCCTTTGTCAATTTCTCCACTATCGATTTTGAATATCCGTTATCATATAATAATTTGTTTAATTTATTAAGGCTGTCATTACATCCTTAATAAAATTACAGGCTTAATAAATTAAACAAATTATTATATGATAACGGATATTCAAAATCAATAGTGGAGAAATTGACAAAGGAAACTATTGATAAATTAATTGACAATAAAAGTAATACTAAAATTTTAGATGTTCAAGATCAAGAGCAATCTTGCAACACTAATGATAAAAGTTTGGGAATTGGTTATGTGTTAACTGTGCCGTATTCAGAGGGGTTTAAAATATTTAAAAATTCGATTTTGAAAGCGTTAGATAATGCAATAAGTTTAAAAGTAATATCCCGGACCCTGAAAATTGAAAGCATGTTTGGCAATAAATCTCCAACGCCATTGAGATTGTGTTCGGATCTAATTTACCAATATACATGTAATGGGTGTAACGCCACATACATTGGAGAGACTTCACGTCATCTCTGTAAGGGAATCCAGGAACACAGTCACAATGAAGGTGGAAGTAGCATTGCAGGACATAGAAGACATTGTAAAGGAGATACAACTTCACAACACTTTAAAATTCTGTGCACTCAATTTAAAAATTATTGGGAGAGAGTGACATGTGAAGCGTTATATATTAGATCTTTGGATCCTAAAATTAACGTTCAAACTGCACTCTCTACAACTTTTAAATGATGTACTGATTACGTATTGATTACATAATCATTTACTGCACTATATAAGTAAATTTCGTTTTAAAAATCATTTGTTCTGACGATGACGATTAATCCGTCGAAATTAATAAATATTTTCAATTGGCTTCGAATTTTGATTTTAATAATCTACCAATTTTTTTTTCAATTTATTCACAAATAATATATTTAAATATTAATTGTAATTAATTAAAGTTTTATGAAAAAAATTTAAATATTGAGGCGGCTTTACTTTACCAATTTTGAATGTTTATTAACTGGTTTATTCACAAAACTACCGGTCGTAATTTGAATAAGAACAACAATTACAAAAGTGTAAAACTAAGCCATAAAACTAGTGGTAAAAAGAAGGACGAAATAGTTCGTGTACCTGATATATGACTATTATGTACCTGATATGACTACTAAAATCACCACTTAAAGTTTATAGTATATTAAATATTATTGAATAATTTTAAATATCTCAATGATTTATCTTGTAGGTCTTTAAAATTTAATTTAATAAAACTAATTAATATTAATGATTTCTATTGTTTTGTTTTCTTATATGTTTCAATTTTTTCGTTATAATTTGACCATTCTTCCCTAATACATCACCTAAAATTTGTAACATTAAACAAAAATTAATGTTTGCTTTGTGAATCTTACTAAATGTTTCTTTTCATTCAAATAAGCAACAGAAGTGCTTTTAAATAAAAGATTAATTATTGTATACAAATATTCATGCTTTCAGATAAATAAATTTGTTTGAACAACCTTTTTGTTTACGTCTTGTTAGAAGACTTTAGTAAATTATAAGTATTATTTTTTTTTATTTTATGCTAGCTGAGAAGATATTTGATCGCAACTGTAAATCGGTTTGCCACTAAATAAGATTGATGTTGATATACTTTTTGGATTTGATATTCTTTTAATATTATCTTTAATTTTATAAAAAGAATATTCAATATCCGTTTTATTGACTGAAGTTTTACTATCGAACCAACCAAATTTTCCAGTATTCAAATTTTTAAAATTTTTTAAAATTTTATCATATTTTGATGAACAAATTCGATTCTTTTGGACTGAAAATAATTTCTGAGGTACCTAACCTGAACAACCGTTTTTCACGTGTATATCAAAATTATATCACGAATAACCAATTTTTCAGGATTATAATATTACAATAAAAATTGTTACAAAAATTTCTATTACGATCGCTAAATAATATAAAATTAAAAGAAGAGATTCAATAAGATACACTTATATATACATATATTAAAAAATAATTTAATATTAATATTAAAGTTTAATTTTATTGCTTAATATAAACATTAATTTAATTTATTTTATTTAAAGATATATTAAAAAAATATATTAAATTAATGATAGATAGAATCCAAACAAACACAACTAAGAATGAGGACGAAAGGGAACGCGTTAAAATTATAAAATTCCCTATTCAGAAGGTTTCAGAAGATTTAAAAATAACATTTATAAAAATATCGATAATGTTAAAATAGTGTGCGTAACATCCAAAGGAAGAAATTACCTTACCATGAAATCCAAACCTGACAATTTAGTGAAGGCTAATGTTGTGTACAAATTTAACTGTCACGGATGTAAAAACTCGTATATTGGAGAGGCAAATCGTCATCTCAAAACACGGATTAGTGAACACTCATAGTCGAGTAGATCGAGTAAGGTTCTTGATCACTGCAGATGTTGCAAAGAAAGAAGTTCATCTATTTCTAAAGATGAATTCTCTATTCTTCAGAAGAATTTTGATTCACATTATGAGACGTTGTATTGTGAATCATTGCTAATAAGACACTATAATCCATTGATTAACATCCAAAATAGGAAAAGTAATGCAGCCTCAATATTAAATATCTTTAAATAAAATAAATTAAATTAAATTAATGTGTATATTAACCTATATATATATATATATATATATATATATATATAGGTTAATTCTTATTTATAGTATATATCCAATTTATTGAAATTTCTAATTATGTTTATTATTATAAATCATTTTGTTTAATTAAAAAATTAATTTCAAAAATAAATTCAAAAATTGATTATTTACATCAATGGAAAAGACTTTTTAATTAAAAATTTTAATTTACGGATTGTTGTTTTTCAAATTTTCTCAAATGAAACCGTTATTAAAATATTTTTTGTACTCGGAAAAGGTTATTTATTACTATCTGTCGTCAGTGAAAGAAATGAATAATAATAATAATAAAAAAATAATAATTATAAAAATAATCATGTTATTATAAAAGAGAGATAAAGGTGCCTGAATGAAAGCGGTTTTTCTTGATAGATTAAAGAAATAATCGTCTCATGCAAATTGGTGATGCGTATAAAAATATGATTGTGGTGAAAAAGAAAGCACAGGAAAGAGAAAACGGAATGAGGAAGAAGCTGTAAGGAAGACACAAAGAAAGGGTTTATGGAAGAAATTAATTTAAGTCATTCGGCCTAATTAAAAACTACCACGAGCATATAAGTAGCAGTGATGAATGGAATTTTCAATTTCTTGAAGATTCAGAGGAACCAGCCGGAATCAAATAAATATTCCAAATAATGGTCACCAGCTGTTCATATTGCGGTGGAGTTAGCGGCTTGTAAACGAATTGGGTCATATTTTGAATTCCCTTTTTCGTGAGTAAGAGATAGAATTGAAACAGCCTGACTCGGTATCGATAAGAAAACTCAACATGGAGGCTTGGGTTTGGTCTGTGATGATTTGTGATATGATGGTCTACTATTTTTATACTTTCCATTTTACATTCACTTTTCTGTACTTGTACCATTAGTATCGTGAGAAAAGCTGATAATTGATTTTTCTGTTGCAAAGGAGTCAAGTTCTGTATTTGTGGTTGAGTCTTATGATAGAACAGCAAAAGTTAAATCTTCTGTTGTTGCAAAAGCATCAGGTTATGATCACAAAACATAGAAAGATAATTTTAATAATCACTTCGGATTATTGACTATTTCAAAATCCCCCAAGTATATCACTTTTGCTTTACACTGGGGGGAATTTTTGGTCACTGGGGGAGTTTGCCCCTCCAGTCAATTAATTAAAAAGGCCCTGGTGTTAGTCTAAAGATGATAATTTCTTTTTGAGTAAAATTTCCTTGATTGCAATTACAATTTCCTTTTTGAATTTTTAAGTTTTTATAAATTGTTTTTGCAGTCACACTTTAAACAAAAAAAGCAATTAAAAAAGTATCATTCAATCAAATAAAAAGTAATAAATAATGCTATAGATTATCGAATGGTTGTAGAAAATTTTATAATTTTATATTATGTTAAGACATTGTAATGTCTACGCACGAAAATGCTCTGATAACATTGAAGAAAAATCAAGTTATTAATGAAAGGATAAAATCCACCTGAGTCCGTTAACCGCTAAGATCACGCTAATTTACGCTAATCAATTACTTCGGTAAGCATAGTACTAATTATCAAATTCTTGCATCAGTAAGTATTTTCTAAGAGTCCGTAATCTGTTTGATCCGAGTCATTTAATAATTACCTCAAAAAACTGATTGCTAGTTGATTAATTTGAATTTGGCCAAACCAATATTTGTATTTTTGCTTATATATAGAAAGTATTTATTTGATTACTGATAAATAAACGGAATATCCATCATCATCCGGCACTTCTGCTCTCAGTTGTTAAACTTATATATGTCCAATGATAGATATTCAATTAAATATGCAATTACCAAAGTCATCCATTTAAAAATATATTTTACGACAATATATTTCGACGGATCTACCGTCATCTTCAGTTCACTAATTAATAATCAATTCACCTGTATATAAATACAAAAATGATGATTATGTAATCGATTGCATGAAATCATGCTAATCAAAAATTCTCAATAAGCTGGTTGACGATAATATTGAGGTCATATTTGTGATAATCTTGTAAAAGGTTTGCATCCAATTGGTTCTCAACCAGCCAAATTATATGGACTTTCGAAGGTACATAAAAATGGAATACCTTTAAGACCCGTTTTATCGATGATTAGAATGTCTCAATATATGGTAGCAAAATATCTAGATTCAAAATTAAAACCTCTATTATCATCTGAATTTTTGTGTCGTGATAGTTTTGAATTTGTTGATTTCATTTCTACTTATAAAGTACAGAATGAAGGTGAATTTATGGTTTCTTTTGATATCTCTAGTTTATTTACAAATGTTCCTTTGGTTGAAACTTTGAATTGGTGTTGTGATCTATGGAAAAATAATCATTCAGAACATCATATTGTCGACGAGGTTGGGTTTCGAGAGTTATTAAGCTTTGTAACTATGAGGGGTTAATTTTAAATTTTTATCTCGCCTGAATAGTTTATTATTTTTTTAAATTAAAGGGTAAAATATTTTTGCTTATTAAATATTTTAAAAAATTAAAAATTATATAATGAAAGAAAATCATAAAAAAAGTAAAATATTTATTTAAAAATAAAAAATATCTTAAATGTATCTAAATAATATTAAATATCTAATAACAGAATTTTAAAAAAAATACTAAGCACTTTTCATAATGCACTCAAAAGGACAAAATAACTTTTCTGGGTCAGAAAAGACAATTTTAGTGTACCCTCAGTTTTCAATTA
>MQRK01242823.1:0-11750 GCA_001938485.1 Girardia tigrina | reverse complement strand
ATATATATATATATATATTAAAAATATATAAAATATATATATAAAATTAAAACTCTTAAAAAAGAATTTTGTTTCAATATTCAGATATATGAAGAAGCGAAAATTTAAAAAAAGCAACATTTTTTAGTAAAATAAATTTTATTTTATGGATTCTAATTTTGACGAGGTTAGCGCTGCAAACAGCTTTTCTAACATGGCGACCAAAGCCTCGGAGATCCTTCTATCGCGATCTGTCCCACATCGATTCCAGAAAGGAGAAGATGTCGAAATTTTCATCTCCAAATGCCGAAGATTCTTCAAGCTAACGCACACCAAAGAAAATGGAAAAACTATTTTGGTTAAAACTTTACTAGACGACGAGGCCAACAAAGACTATGAGGAAGTAGATGACGGCGAGAAGAATTTTGAAGGTCAATTGCGACAAGCGTTCTCTAAGAAGAGTTCCCAATTTGAAGACCTGGCAGAAATTCTGGAATACCGGAGAGGTTCCGAATCTGTTGAAGACTACTTTAAGACTGTGGCAAAATTGGCAAAGAAATTAGCCGCATACAATTGGGACGAAGCCGAATTATGGATGGAGAAACTATTTCAATGTTCCAGTGACAAAGAGATCTTAAAGGAAGTTGAGATGAGAGATTTAAATGAAATTACAGATATAAAAAATCGATGACGAAAATGGACATGATATAAAAGAAATATGATCATGTCAATGCAATGAAAGACGATTGGATCCATGTACAATCCTGAAGAAACAAGATACAAGCTGGATTTAAAGGATTCGAAACGACATTGAATAACAAAAATAAGAGAAGCCCACAATCAACAGTGAGAAAATTTGAAGCGGAAAATTTACAATTCGGAAGGCGTATGGAATTAAGACGATGCTGGTCCTCCAATACAATGGGACACATAAGCAAGAACTGCAGCAAAAGATTGCCCGTAACCTGCCATGCTTGCGGAATACAGGGCCATATCAGAAGAAATTGTCCGAATCTGAAATGTAACCGATGCGTAGCCAATGGCCATAGGAGTACAGAATACCATACGAATATGGCGAGAAGACATTAGGCCAATAATCAAAGAGAAACGATTAGACCTGATGTCACTACCACAGCTGGAAGAACTTTGAACAACAACAACTCGAACCGAGGAGATAACCGATAAATTCCGACTCAGAACAGACACAACCAACCAAGATACTACGAACTGATCGGTGGAATAGATAAGCAGAGGAAGTTGGGATTAGAATTACAATGGAAAGAGCAATACAGAAGATAAAGAATCTTATACATGTGAAATAGAAGCAACATTTGGTAGACAAATATCGGACGGTGATAGAATGAAAAGAGCAGTAAAAATATTAGAACTAAAAGAGTCATCAAAACTTTTCGAAATCGTTCAGTAGTACAACCCTGTTTATATGGCGGATAAGTGGGATATAGGCTGCACTAAGCTCACTAAGCATAAGATCAGATCCAAAGACGCCAATAAACATTAAACCCCGCAGACAACCGGTTCACTTGGAAAGCGAGTTAGCAGAAACTATAAAAAATTTACACGATAACGATATCATAAGATGATGCAACTCCCAGTGGAACACACCGATAGTGTGTGTTTGGAAAAAGGAAACAGCAGAAGTTTAGATTTCAGACAATTGAACAATATTACAGAAAGAGAAGCATTTCCGATGACTAATATGGAGGAAACGTTAGACTCATTACAAGGATCGAAATACTTTAGCACCATAGATCTAGGTAACCACTTTACCAGGTAGAGTTAGATGAAACCGCGCAAGAAAAAAATGGTTTTTCAACTAAGTCAGGCCAATTATGTTTCATCAGGATGCCGTTTGGTATTGCAGAAGCCCCCATGTAGATGCCATGAGTTTATGACAAAAGTATTGTCCACAATCAAGTTCGGCGCTTCTGTATAACTTGAAAATATATTGATGGCCACATAAATGTTAGATGAACATTATGAAATCCTCAGAAGAGTTATTAAGATAATCAATGAGGCTGGAATTTCGTACTGCTTCACCCGGAACCACTAGATTGGGTGATCGTTTCTGCTTCGCTTTATACCTTATATCCTTATGCCTCATCTTCTGATGTTTCTTCATTAGAGGATAGGTAATTGTCATATTGTCCTTCTATGTACATATGACTTGAAAAACTCATCGAGGACTACCGGATGGAAATCTTCTGAACCTGATTTCATTTTGGCTCTTCCATATTATCTGGTTCTTCCATGGCAAGTATGGAGTCTATGGGTACTTCCTCCTTTCTCATTTCAATACAGTTAAGTCTGGGGATTTCTGGACATCTTTTATCTCTTTGAAATGCCCATTGTGCCGAAGAATATTTGACATTGGATATGAAGCCCGCTATTGCAATATTTCTAACAGTCTTTTGCGGGATGTTTAGACTTGTCGGAATACTTGTACTGCGCTTTGGCCCAGTCCCGATGCATGTTACCTTGAGGGTGTGGAGCAGTACAGTTGTATTCGGCAGAACCAAGGACTCTTAGTTTTAGAGAATATAGTTTGAACGTTAATTTTAGGACAAATAAATAAGGAAATACTGTATTAATCAAAGAAAGATGGTTACACAATTTGGTCTTACTGAACGTTGTTGTAAAAATAAATTTGCTTGATTTGTTATTGGTGGGTATTACAATTAAATCTCGTTTCTATCTTTGTTTATGTTAAACTGCTAATCTGACTCCAAATCGACCAAAAGGTTTCTTCCAACAATAATATATGAAGAATGAACACAACTCTTTTAATAAACTTTATTTGTAACTGACAACTTGAGTACAAAACTGAAATCAAAACTTTATCATTAAATCAATAGTTTGAAGCACACTCAATCAACACAAACCAATATCAATTTAGAACGAGCAATACCTGAAAAGTTATACTTAAATCTTTCTCCTTTGCAGGATACTTGATTAGTAAACAAGAATTAAAAAATAAAAAAAGATTACAATAAATCATAATGAAACTTAATGCTTTAATAGGGTCCGCAAATACAATTTTTGTCAAAATTTAGTGTGAATAATACTAAAATAATAATTGTTTATATACTAGTTTTTTCTAACCTTGAAAATTAGTTTGCTAAAACAAATCTAAAAATATTTACAAATATTATACAAATTTTATTAAAATAATGTAAATCGAAAATTATTGATTTTTTAACAGAGAATTATTTTTTAATTATTTTTTTACAAAACTTTTTGATTAAACATTTAAATTTATATTTTGAAACCTCAACAAATCTCCCCCTAATGGAAAATATCATCCTTGATATTTAAACTATAATGAAAGACATTTAAAGGATCTAGTGGGATACTAATAAAGAAGAATGATAATTTGTCAATGACCAGAATAAGGGTGATAATAATAATAATAAGCATAATAATAGTTACATAAAGAGATAATACAATTTTCAAAGATATATCACTCCAAGAGGATTAATTTTTCAAAAGAACTTCAACACTCCAAAAGTTCTAAGCTATGAATATGTATAAGTATGGTAATAGTGATAGTAATAATGGATACTAAAATCGATAAATATGAAAAATAAAAAGAAAGACACAGAATCACAGAAAAGATTTTAAAATATTTTTTGAATGTAATATTCAATTTTTAATGTAATATTCATGATAATATTTACTTTACTACTGTGAGGAATATTTCAGAATGGTGCTTATCGCGTGTTGCTTGGTATTCAGTTTTAGGATTGTGTTACTCCCATCCAGATGAAAATTACTTAATTTGGTCTCTACTTATAGTTAACAAAAGATTGTTCAAAGAAAATTGTTGATAATTACTTATGCACTATATAGAAATTATTATATTAAATTTGAAAATAATATAAAAATATTTACACAAATATAAAAATATTAATCACTCTAAAATAATTCTTTCAATAAAACTTTCTCAATTAGTATTAGCAAAAAAATTTATTTCTCGTAAAATTTGTTTAAAACCAAACAAATTTATCAATTAAAATTCCTGACCGATCTTTTAGAGACTCCACATCAGATCTTGTCTTTTATCGGACTCAAATTCAATTCTCTTAGGTAGGAATATTGTTCCTTGAAACATTACTTCTTTTTCGATTACATTGACGCCTTCTGTCTGGGATGCGGCATCTTGTCGACTAATTTCAGCTTCTTGTGCTTGCACCTTTGTAGACTGGACCTTTACTTGTTGCTCCTCAAACGATTTGGTGACATTAAACTTTTCATCCACTGGGGTAAGTTCCACATTGAATATGTCTTCTTCTTCTAATAATTCAATATCTGGCCATTATTGGTCCATGTCATCCAAATCGACATTTTTCTCAATTACCATACATTCATTATTCAAAATTGTTCTTTTGACTTGTCTACTACAGCTTGCGGTTTCGACACTTTCCATTTTTCGTTTACTTGTTTTTGAGGGTTCTGCAGGCCATTCTTTATGATCGCAATAAATATGCTCAATTAACCGATATATTTTTCTAATTGTTTCCACATCTTCAAGGGAACTATGTTGTCCTTCCTTTTGAATTTTCTTTTGCAATATTTTTTCTGCTAGTGTTTGTAATTTAAATAAATTCCCCCATTTTTTGGTAATAAAACTGCCTTTCAAAAGTTTTAGTGGCAGCTAAATCTCGTATTCCCCAAAGTCCTTTTTTGTTGATGTTTAAAATATTCAACTCGGCTTGTAGGTTGTGGCCTACTAAGATCTTCCCATAACACAATTTTTGAATGTTTTCTATTATTGTGTATTCGTCCTTCTTCCCTCGCATCATTTTCTCCTTGATGCCATGGAAACTCTCCCCGTATTCTTCATACATTGCCTGGGGGTTGTAAACTCATTCAGGACTATCTCTCCCGCTTGATTTAGGATAGTTATTGATACTAATCCTCGTCATTTGTCAATTTGTGGCCACGTAAATTCAGCGTCGATAAATAATAAATGCTCCCTCATTTCTTTAGTTTTCATAGGTTTCCTTAGAAAACTTTTTCTGTGGCTAAAATCTTCAGGGTGGAATCATATTGCATCCCATCTAATTTTTCTGTATGGATTTTGATTTTGGGGTTAAATTGTGGATTCCCCGAGTTTTTTCCTAAATTCGATTACCACAACTGCTGGCACATTATATGCTCGGATAAAATATTCCAAATGTTGTTCATTGATTTTCCAGGTGGACTGACTTTCAAGTACATTTAGATTTCCTTCTGTCGTCCGAGAGCGTAATCCTTGGTCTGCCAAAGATTTGTTTTTATCCTTTGAAATCTCCACCCTTTGATCCACCCTTTGACCCACAACTGTCCATCCGCTGATCCAGTGAATATACTTCTTAATTGGATTGGTTTGACATGGGAAATTGTTCGAAGATACATTTCAATTTCCCAGTCGGATACACGAACACGGTTCGGGAATAATAAATTATCTTTTAAAATTTTCGTCTCGTCCGTTACTTTTCTTCCCACCATTCTTAAAAATCCCTATAAACTGAATTGTGCCGCACAATTCCGGGTACCAATTGAATCCTCTGTTCTCTGTTGATCCGTTCCAACCGATCATTATTGATTGTTTTTGTTATTTGGCCTATAATAATAATTAAAAATAAAAATATACTCTCTTTGCCTTCCACTTCTCCCATACAGGTTAATAATGGAAGACAGAAAAAATACTTACAAAAAACGTTCCTTGATGCCATAATAAAATTTTTTTTCTTTAAAAAAAATTAAAGATTTATTTTATTTTATTATTTTATTTTTATTTTAATTTTAGATTTTATACTAATATTCACCCAATAAAAATGATTTTAAAAAATGTATCAGATATTACTCGCTCTCATTCGATACATACATACATCCACACACAACCAAAGATAGAATGTTAAATCATTAAAAGATCACAAAGGTCTGAATGTCAAGATAATAAAGTAAATAAAATAAATGAATAAATATAAAAAGCATGCAATGATATCTCACAATTATACCAAAGTTGATTGAGTTAATCGGACTTTTCTCTGTTCGAACTGATAAGATCGACGCAGGAATTTCGAATATAGTCGGAGATAATAACCACTCACGATCAAAAACAAGATTATTGAAACGATGACCATTCCGAAAATGAAGTATGCTGTATGTACTGAATTCCATTGAAAAAAGATCTGTTTTGTAAATATTTTCGACAAATTGGAAGAATTTCTAACTGAATTTGCGATATCTAAATCAAAAACATTTAAATGAGATCTATTATTTTTATAAAGTGCATTTAAATATAGAAAGCTGTTGCTATTGTTGAGAACTTCTTCGATGTATAAGGTTCGCATTATTTTAATACTTCGCACAATTTGATTGTCCACAAATATAGTATACCAACAAAATTCTGTTAGGTTTAGTATCTGATATTGAATCTTTAAGTAATAATCTTCTGCTTCTTCAAGATTTTTAATTTCTGATTTTGTAGTCAAATAATCCAGATTAAATGTAATTACACTCCCCATAAATGAACAAAGTATAATGACCCTTTCATATTGTTTTGATTTGCGCATTAATATTATCGAATTTTCATGCACATGTATCTCAACTCTATTAGTTTCGTTAACAATTGATATACAAAACTCTTCACGAAGAATAATTTCCCAACTATTTTTTGAGTATTCTAACCTCTTATTCAAGTATGCCTCAAAATACTGTAACTTTACTATATAACTACTATTGATTTTTAAATTATTAATGATAAAGAAAGATTTTTCAATTGTCAAAACTTCTGCTCTTTTGAAAGATTCAATTTCATATTCTACTTTGACTTGTACTAACTTAATAGGTTTCCAACGAATCATAATACTTAACCATGTGGGCTAAATCGACGCTTTTTCCAGGTTTGATTTTGTCCAAACTCTCATTTGAAATACAATATCTGGATCATTATCAGTTTCAAGTTGATTCTCCCAATATTTGATCTGAAAATTATAATAATGATTAAAATTTAAATTTCTTATCATTCCTATAGGCAATTTGTAGTTTACCAATAATGATTTTTTGACATCATCAATCGAATAATATAATCTGAAGGTTTCAGAAGTGTGACATCTACATTGAAAAATTATTAAGTTATAAGATGAATAAATTTTTAGTTGATTTAAAGTTTTGAGTTCAGTCTTTGCAGGATGATACTGTATAGATTGGGCTCCAGAGATAGGTAGAGAAAAATACAAAATCCATGGTATGATCGATAAATAATGACATATTTTACTTTTCTTTACAAAGTCTTTAATTTCTGTGCTCGTAGCATTTGATTTATTATGTCTTGGTCGCAGATTATAATGAGGTTCATTAATTTGCAATACCTTTTTGCATCTATTAGCGTGAACTATAATGATTTCTGCGTTTTTGTTATTTACTGGTTGTGATCAAACATTAGTTAAAGTTGTTCCACAAACTCGATAAGGTGCTTTGAATAGCGTTTGTTATTTTGGTGAAAGTCCTTTCTTAAGTTCAGGTTTATTTAAATAAAATAAATCTTCAATTTTGAAATCGTGATCCTTGACTTTTTTATCATACACTGATTTAGATTCCTCTTGATTATGCTTAATTTTTAACCCCACTCTTTCCCTAGCTAATTGCATTCTTTCCTTCATCAAAGTTTTATAGACAGTGACATCCATAGTATGAGAGTTCATTTGTTCATAGTTCAAATCAATGGGCATATTAAAGTTACGTAAATGCATGAGATAAAACGGTGTTTCATTTGTAGCCGGATGAACTGCATTATTATATGCAATAATGCAAGAACTGATATGTACATCCCAATCTGCTTGTCCATTATTTACGTACGAAAAAATCAAGTTTAATAATGTACCATTAAATCTTTCAACAAGACCATCCGTTTGCGGGTGATACGGAGATGTATTTACTTTCATTATTCAGAAATATTCAGTTACTTGTCTAAAAAGTTCACTCATGAAATTTGAACCTTGATCGATTAATAATTTCTTCGGAATACCATAACGAAATATTATTTCCTCTACAAATACTTTCGCTAACGTTTCGGTTTTTTGACTTGGTATTGGGACTGTTACGGCCAATTTTGTTAGATAATCGCAAAAGACAAGGATGTATTTGTTCCAAAATGTTGTTAAAGTTAATGGCCCAACAATATCCATGGCACATAATTCCATAGGAACCAAAGATACAGACCTTGGTTTCAATGGTACTTTGATTCTCTTTCCAGTATTTTTACGAGTTAGACAAATCTGACAGGTTATACACCATTCTTTAATATCCTGTTCTATTGTTTCCCAAAAATACTTTTGTTTCAATCTAGACAGTGTTTTCCTCGCCGGCAAATGTCCTCCTAACGCTCTGTCGTGATAATGAAGCATTAAAGTTTGTTGGCGATTTTTGTGCATTACCAATAATTCATTTTTCCATCAAAATATTTCAATATACCTTTAAACACAAAATACCTTTTGCCTTCCTCCATTAATTGTTTTAATTGTCTTGTACTTTCAATATTCTTTGCTTCCTTAATTAATTTTTTGATATTTTTGTCATTTTGTTGATCGCTTTGAAAAACATCAAAATTTGCAATATTTCTTACAGCTGCTATTACCGTATCTGAAACTGATTCTTCTACAACCTTTTCTACTTCATTTTCCATCCGAGATAGAGTATCCGCATTTGAATTTGCTTTCCCAGTTCTGTAACGAATTTGAATATTATACTTCTGTAATTTTAATGCCCAACATATTAGTTTGCTGGCAGAATCTCTATGTTTCATTAACCACTATAAGGGGCTGTGATCCGTATTGTGATACCTCACCTTTGTGCAATGAAACATGTTAATGATTTTACACTACTGTATTGTTTTCTCTGTGTTCTTTTTGCTTGTAATCATTTTTCTTGGAGTGTTCATGTTCTTTCTTTTGTGTGTTTTGTGTATGTAATGGCTTTTATTGTCGTATAACCTTTGAGTTTCCACTAGAACCACAATGATTTTTGTTTTCATCATTTTTATTTGTTTTTCATGTTGAGTGATCTACGTGATTGCTGAGGTGGAAAGGCAATTAAGATTCATGAAGGAAATCGTCAAAATGGAAAAATCAAAGAGTTCAAAGGCCTGAAAGAAAGAAAAGGAAGAATGATCACCGTTGTGAATTATTATAATGAACATAATTATAATTATCATAAAATGATTGTGATCGATAAAAAAATACGATCAAAAATAATTATAATTAATTACCGTCGGCGGTAAATAAAGCTGTTTACTATTATTATTTGGAAAATTTGCTATTAACAATGAATTTATTTGAATTCCAGGTGATAATCATGTGTTCCTTTATTGATTCGTTTGTCATTAAACTTTCGTTGGCGATTTAGAGTTATTTTATTTATTTATTTTTATTTATTTTCGAGTAAGATTTGCTATTTCGTAATTGCCGAAATAGCAAATTTTACACGTATATAAAATTATTTCTCTTCCATATAAATATTGCCTGAAAATATCAACTCCAAATTCTAATGCAAGAGCTTCTTTCTCAATTGTTGCATATTTCTTTTCATGCGGCTTTAACGATCTGCTTGCATAAGCTATCACATGATCCTTTTCACCTATTTCTTGTTGTCCCAGAACTGCTCCGATAGCAAAACCACTCGCATCAGTCATGAGTATAAAAGGTTTTTTCATGTCTGGATATCTTAAAATAGGCTTTGATATCAGTTTTTCTCTAAGAATTTCAAAAGCGTTTTGTTGAGCTTGTTTCCACTCAAATTTTTATCTTTTTGTAACAATGAATTTAATTGATGAACAATATGAGATAAAACTTTTAATAAACCTTCTGTAATAACCATCTAATCCTAAAAATCTTTGAAGCTGTTTGACAGTCTTAGGAGTTGGAAAGTTTTTAACTTTTTCAATATTATCGTTATTTGGCATTAAACCTTTTTGCGATATGGTATGACCAACATAAGAGAATTGTGTTCTACACCATACATATTTTGAGGGTTTAATTTTTAAATTAGCTAAGCCTAACCTTCTAAGTACAATTGCCACATGTATCTTATGTTGTTTAAAATTCTCTGAAAAGATTATTATATCATCTATATAAGCTCTCGCATGGTCTATGTCCATCAATACGAAATTAAGACCTCTTTGGAATAACGGGAGTGCTCCGCATAGACCAAATACTAACACATTGAATTCGTATAAACCTTTACCATCTGTGAATTCCGTTTTCATTTTATCTTCTTCCTTTATTCCGAATTGTCAATATCCGCACTGTAAATCAATTGCCGAGAAAATTGTAGATTGCGCCATACGGTCGAACATTGTACCAATTAAAGGTAATGGATAGGTATCCTTTTTCGTAATCGCATTAAGTTGTCGATAATCGACACAAAAACGTTGAGTACCATCTTTCTTTTTAACTAATACAATGGGTGATGCCCACGGAGAAAAGCTTGACCTAATTATATAATGTTGAAGCATTCCATTGACTTGACTGTCACATTCATCTTGTAAAGCATACGGTATTTTATATGGTCTTTGTTAATTTGGAGTTTCGTCGAGCAAAAGTATCTCATGCTCTAAAACATGAGTTCTTCCAAGGTCATATTCGTGTTTGGCGAATACGTAATCATTATTTTGTAATACTGTCGTAAATTCTTCTTTTTCCTCTTGAGTTAAATTTGGACTATCCACAACTGGCTTATAATACATTTTAACATTTAAAGGTAAAGAATTGACTACCGAAATTTGTTGTACTTTCGAGATTGTTCCAAGTTTTATTTTTTGTCTGATTTCCAAGGTTTTTACATCAAAATTGGCAAACCTGACCGATATAGTTTTTTGAAACACATTAACTACTTCACTACAAAGTGATAAATTATATTTTTTCATAAAAAATTTACTTGGCTGAAACAAAAGATCTCCTTTGATATTTACAAGTACTTCCGCACAATGAACTCCTTCTGCCAAATATGATATTTTTAAATCCTCATTAATAAATACGTCTGTGACCTCATGTAAGATTTCTCCATTTGGAATCGAAAGTAGATTACCATTAGCTAAATCTAGTGAAATTCCTTTTAATTGCTGTAATAAATCCATACCAATCAATATTTGTTCTGGAAATTCGCACTTATTAAAACATGCATTTTTATAATTCGATTTCCAATTGCAATGGCATACTTGAAACACATGTTGTCATTATTGTGAACATTGACACATGCCTTTTTATTAGCTATCCATTCAGGAAGCGGAATATATGAGCTGCCTCTCATTGGTGAGTATTTATGAACATGAATTATCAACTGATTTA
Source organism: Girardia tigrina (assembly GCA_001938485.1). Classification (NCBI taxonomy): domain Eukaryota; kingdom Metazoa; phylum Platyhelminthes; order Tricladida; family Dugesiidae; genus Girardia; species Girardia tigrina. Next base: position 423 of record MQRK01242823.1, on the reverse strand, counting down.
CAGATGCAAGAGTCCATCCACTCTTTTTCTCCTTGCTTTCATCAGCTTCCTTCATTATCTTGACATATTCTTCCTTGAGCCAGTCCGTAATATCATCAGATTCCAATATTGGTCTATTTTTGGTCTTGAAGGCTCTATATGATAATTCATCATCAACATTGGTGAATGTTGCCTCCAATTTTAGGTTGACTTTGATAGCCTTGAAATCAACCATGTTGTCTTGCAGAATCTCCATGGTTTCCTTCTTGGAATATTCCAGAAACTCATGGAGACTTGTGACTTTGCTGCCTAGGCTGCCTAGGCTGCCTTGATAATATATTGACGTATCTTCTTATTCAATGAAGCTTTATGAATTGGTCTCTGTCTTGAGCTTTTTGATGGAATATTTGAGATATTTGTATCATTTACACGTTTTGATGGAAT
>MQRK01242822.1:7822-22073 GCA_001938485.1 Girardia tigrina | reverse complement strand
ACGAATCACAAATCTATTAAAATTTATTTTTCACTAACAATACTTTCAAAATAGATATTATTTAAACAAATAATTATCTATATTTTTTCATGTTAAATATTTCATTTAAGAAATAAATTGAACATGTAACACTATTTCAATAAATAATTTATTAAATAAAACGCTTATGGTAAATTTAAATTAAATAGTTTTAGGATAAAATTTTATAAAATTTATTAGTTATAATTTAAAAATTAATTAAAAAATTAATAGATTGATTTTGTCGAATAATTGAATTAACATAAAATTTGTTTGATTATGTGAATTATTGTCAATAGTAAAATCTTGGTGTTAAATTATGAACCTTGAATCTAGTGATAATTAAAGTGGCATAAACGCTTCTTACAATAACAAAAGTTTTTTTCTAAAAAATAATTTTAATTAAAAACTCTTAATCGAAATTAATGCAATATAATTTTTTTTATTAAATTCGATTTTAATTAATAGAAAAAAATTAAAAACTTTTCAAATAATTTTTAATTTACAAAATTTGAAAGTTCGATTATATAAAAAGTATGGAAAAATGTAAGCAATATGTGTTAGCAAATTTACATATGGGCGGAAATTACTTTTACAAATATTCTTTTCACTGAAATTTTTTTAAATGTATTTTTCCATAAATCAATTTACGATACAATATTTTTTTCAACGAAACTTAATAATAACAAAATTTTGTCAAGAAATATTTTTAATAAAATGTCTTATTGTTTTTTAAGCAAATATATCTGTGAGCAAAGTTCCATGTGAGCAAATGTTCATCTGAGTAAATACCCGTGTTAGCAAATGTCATGTGAGGAAACGTCCGATCACGTATATATTTATTTACATTATACTATTAATTTCATCAATCATCAATGATATTTCGTTTCTATAAAGCATTCGGCAAAGAATTTATTTGTATGACGATAATAATTCGCCAAATCTTTGTAGTCGAATATCTTTGTAGTTAGTCCTCTTTGGCCTCCAAAAGTTCTATCTTCCCTTTAGCGAGGCCACTCTTTCTTGATGATAGATTGCCAAGAGCTCCTGATAATTTTTCATTTATGTCCTGATGTCTCTCTTTAATTTCACAAAAAATGTCTCGATTGGGTTCAAGAATTGGGAATATGAGGGTAAGTATACCATTTCATGATTTGAAATGGTATTTGAATTAATACGTGCATTATCTTGTATAATATAATGCGTTGTTTCGGGAAACTGTTCGGATTTTCGGTAATGACGTCCTGATATTTGGCATGGTTCACACTGCCGATATATATTTTGAAAAGCTTTGGACCTCTCCGTCCTATTGCCATTATCAGATACATATTTTTCCCCTGTTTATTGGAATAAATGTATTGAGCGAAATTCATTTTAAACTGGTCTACAAATTGAAGCCAATTTCATCTATGAAGAAGCATTGGCTCATTCGCAAACCTTCACGGGTAAATGGATTTGTGTAGTCGTATTGAAGATTCTTTACCCGTCTGAATTTTTTTTCTGGGACAAAACCCCAGGCCTTCTTTACTGAAAAAAAATTTAGTGAGGTATCTGGAAATGGTGGACTCCAATACATTCAAGGCCTTCATATCTTGAATATATCGGCTTATTTCCGCTAAAGTTGACAGCAACTTTCTGCAACATATTCAATCATATCTTGATCGATCTCCTCATTTATTGACGGCTTTTGTTCCATTTATACCTGCCGGGTATTAAAAATCTTTAATCTTAAATATTTACTTTTTAAAACACAAATCTTTATTCTTTAATCTGTAATTTTTAATCTTTAATCTGACTCCAATTAATCAGAAAGGATATCCAACATAAATATATAGACAATGAACACGAATTCTTTTATGAAACTTTATTTCAAATAACAAAAATTAACAAGTCAAAAATAATAATAATAATTCAATTCTGGATGACAGAATACAAACACAAAACAATATTTCGTACGAGTTAATAGATTACAGTAAAAACTGTGAATCTCCAAAACGAACGATGATTTGATTAAAAAATTAAAAACCTTGTTTTCCCATACGGGATACTTATGGTTTTTAAAAAAGAAGTATATTTTAAAAGAATAATAAATAAAATTAATTCTTGATAATAATTTTACTTGCTTCCTGGGTTTTGTTTTTGTTGAGAGAATTTTTTGGGCAAACTAAACTAAATTTGCTGCTGTTTATATAATAGTTTTTATCAGCCTTGAAAATTGATAAAATAAAACAAAGACTAAAATATTTTTAATTTTAAATTCCAAAATTTGTTAAACTAAATATTATTTTGTTTGAAATTAATAATTTTACCAAAAGAATTATTTTAAATTTTTTCTACATAAAATTTTATCAAAAGTGTTCATATGTATCTCTCGAAACCCCAACAAACCTGCCTTTTGATGTTCGGCAGGTCTTTTCGTATCTTTAAATGATAATTTTTGTGGTAGATTTTGAAATGTCCCACAGCCTGGCCAAAGTTTAACAATTTTATTACTGAAAGCTAATTGCAAAATAATTTTTTATAAAATCTTTTTGTTTATTGAAATCTTCATATCCAAAACTCATTTCTTGTTACGCCACTTAAAAACATTTCAAAAGAAATCAAAATATATTACTTTTCAAAAATTATTTTTAAAATTGAAAAAAAGAAATTTTCTAAATCATGTTTATCTGAAATTATCTTTTTAGATTTAGGTATTTAATATTTTTATATAAAATAATTTTTGTCAATTTCTTTTACAGAGATCATTTAATGAATTTTACGAAACGTTTTTTATTTTGAATTAAAATTGAAATGTTAACTGAAAATTTTGAAGATTTAAAGGAGATATTGAAATTTTGATCTTACTGAAATTTCTTATAAAACATCAGTATATTAAATCATTATTATTAATCGATTTTTATCGGCAAACATTAAAATCTATTTCTTAAATTTGATTTTCTATCGATTTAAAATAGTGCTGAAACAATAATCAAGTGAAATAATTATGAATTTTATATATTAATAAAGAAGAAATTACGTGGAAAAACATGAATTAAATATTCTCGAGATTTAGGTAAAAATCTACAATAAAAAAATAGAATAAAAAACTGTAAAAAAGAATGCGACAAAGAGAGAAAGAGACGGTGGGAGAAATCGAACAATTTGTTTACCGATATTGAAATGTGTGTTTGGTTTAAATTTAGTAAACAATTAAATACCAAACGAAATAATTTGAATTTTGATGAATAAAAAATAATTGTTGTCGATCGCGAGCAAGAGCGTCAATTGCATAGTCGAATTCGAGCACGAGCACATAGACTGAATGGCCGATCTCGAGGCGGTCTTGGCGGACGTAAGCTACCTGATGGCGCTCGAGAAGAGCAAGTCGAGTCCGGCCGCGCGCGCCAGCAAGCGCATCTCTCTACCGGACACCAGGTACTCTCGCTCACTGTCTTTTGACGAGCTCTATGCAGACACACTCCAGCGTCAGGAGCATCATGCACAAGTACCTGGACAAAGGCGGTGAACTGGGCTTCGAGAAGATCTTCAATCAGAGACTCGGTGAGGCGCACATCGCTATTATTTATTTATTTTATTATCATTACTATTAGTTATTATTATGTAGTAGTATTATTATAATAAATATTATTATTATTATCAGAAGGTGATGATTGTTGAGTCAATTATTATTTTTCTTATTAATATTTATTAATAATAATTATTATTAATATTATTATTATTATTTTTAATTACTATTATTGTTATTCGTAGTATTATTTATTATTATTATTTCTATTAAAAAAATTATTATTATTATTTTTTATTTATTAGTATTATTATTATTATTAATATTATTATTATTTATGACTATTTATTAATGAAAATATTACATATATTTAAAAAAAATTCTCGTTAATTTAATCATTTCGCCAAAATCCATTAATTAAATTTTCTTTAAATTTAATTTTAAAATTTAGATTATAATTATAAATTTTATTTTATTATAAAATTATTAATTTTTTATTTATAATTAGCTTTTTATTTTCAAAATTATTTTCTTTTTTTAAAATATATCGATTTTAATTAATCTATTTTTTAGTTTTACATAATTATTTAATTTTTGTTGATTTTTTTTAAAAAAAATATTAAATTTTTTTAAAAGTTATATAAATGTTATATATATTTTTAGTGTATTTATTTAATTTTGTAAAATTTAAAATTAAAATCAAATCTATAATTTATATCGCGAAATGAAAATTTTATTTAATTCCTCATAATTATTATTATTATCAAATTGTGTGATTATTTTATTTTATTTTTCATTTAAAAATATTGGACAATTTTTTTCTTGATTTTTTAAATAACATTTAAAGCAATTTATCATTAATCGTATTTCCAGAAGAAACTTTGAATTCTATTTTTTTGCATTCACTGGAAATAAATTAATTATTTAAAAAAATAATAAAAAATACGAATATGCTTTAATTTTTTCAATCTTTTTTTTATTAAAAAGTAGTAAAAAATGATTTCAAATTTGATATGAAAAATATAAATATACTATTTTTTATTGATTAAGAAGTATCGGAGCTAATATCATATGGTTTTAGGGTTTCTGTTGTTTAAGGAGTATTGCGAGCAGACCCAGGACGAACAAGCACCATTTATGAAGTTTTACGAAGAGGTTTGACTTTAAATCATGTGTGGGTTGTCTATTGGTTGGATTGACTAGATCACGAAATTTGAGGGCCTTGAGACAGACGAGGAGAGAATAAAACTCGGCCGGGAGATCTACGATAAGTTCATCATGAAAGATCTACTGTCCCAGTCACATGTAAGATTAGATGAATTTTCATAGCCATTACTGCTGATAATTTATTATTTGTTTTTATTTTCAATATAAATATATAGATCATACTTAAAAATTTTTTAATAAATAAACTAAATATAATTTTTTTCCAACGTGTTATTTTATTAATAATTAATATTTTGATACTTATAAAAATGTGTTCATTTTATGACTACAAATCATAATTTAGACTAGTCTCTTCTTATTTACACAATTTACAAATCTCGTATGGATTTTGACATCATTATAATGAATATTAACATTTCTCAAAATGTTGTTCAAATAAAAATAAGTCATTAAAAATAAATTAATTAATTAAATTAGAAATATTTCATCACATCGAATTTAATCATGATTTGTGAAATGTAAATAGATTTTAAATCATTTAACAAAACTTATTGAATGTTAATTTATTTAATTACAAAAACACAACAATATTGATCAACCCAATACTCTCACAGTAATCATATGTTATGATTCGTATCAATTTGGATTTGAAAAATCGATATCTTTTATCAAAACATAATTTACAAGCAATAGTAATTACAATTAACGACAAAACAATGAGCAATGTCTCAGACTGAACCCATTGCTCTCGATTTTATCTTTCACATTAGATCCAAAGCAATCTGAAATTCTCCCGATGCCAACAAACACAAATGAATAGTTATCGACAGGGACCTAAATATTCCCCGGACCCCGGAGTCTGGTGGAACATATATGATTAAAATTATATCCAGGAGATTATTAGAAAACATATTGGAAAACTGATTTCATTTAAATTGTGATATTAATTTAAAATCATCGTATACACATGCGTTTTAATAAAGGTTTGAAACATTGCATTCGTTTTAAAATTTCGCAGTATAAAAACTATTATGTCTAAAACACTGACAGAGAAATCTAAAAAAGACCGAGTAGCAGGGTTTAGAAATAATAAATTTCATAGTGATTGACAAATTCTCTTCTGCTCAATGTGTAACATCTTGTTACTAACAAGGCTGTTGATTATATGTGACGCCAAACCATCACAGATCATCACGACAGCACCAAGCATAGAGAAACTACGATGAAATGTAAGACTGAAACTTCCTCGGGTGGACAAGATAAGAGCCAGTACATGCTAATGACTGGCTTTGAACATTAAATCACTGTTAAAATGCAGTAAGATAAAGTAACTATTGATTTTCTGGACATTCTCATGTGAGCAAATATGTCCATTAAAAATGCTGATCATCCAGTATATGAGGAAATTGTTGGAATGTGTAAATGTATGGATGCGGTATGTTGATTTAAGTCTGATGAATTTAGAATGGTGATTCTCCCACCCAGATGGAAATTGGTATTTTTTGTATTTACAGTGATTGACTATTCGAACATAATTAAAATAATCATTTGATAAGTTCATATTTTTAATTTCACAATTAAAATTAAGTTTAATATTTTTTTGGTAAAATTTAAATTAAATGTATTTTAATAATTTGATGACATTTTTTATTATTTTGGTTATTATTTTTTATTATATTGAGAAATGGTAGAAATTAATATTTTTTAAAGGTTAAATATTTTAAAAAATAACTTAGAAAAATTGTTCGAATAATTATGATTAAAAACAGCAATAAGAAGACCAATTAGAACGATGGCAAACGATGAAAGACCTTATGAGAGTTGTAATGACTCTAAATGTAATTGCAATAAAAATTCAAATGAGACTTGTCTAAATCTTCTTAATATGGCGACACACGACCACGTGACACCAATTATCAAAGGACCTGAGACATGCGATGGGTCAGAAGCAAAATTAGAAGAATTCTTAATAAGATTTGAGAGATATTCAAAGATTTTGGAATTTAAGGAAGAAAGAAAAGTAATATTAGTTATAGCATTCATGACCCAGAGGCGATAAACAAATATGAGAAAACACAAGGAGACAACTGAGAAACAAGAATGAGAAGTGCATTCTTGAAAGAGAAGAATATTTTGGAAATAATGAAGGAGCTTGTAGAGATTAGAATTGGGGATAAAAATCCATCAGAAGTATTTAGAAAGATTGATGAACTAGTGGAGAAATTAGTTGAGAAAAAACTAAGAAAAAAAGAAACTTTCAGATCTAGCGTACGCCAACGCCATCGAAGATAGAGAAGTAAAAAGAGAAATGACTCTCAAAAATGCCACAAAAGCAGAATACATAAAGAATATTCAAGAGAAAATTTATGAATTTGAGCTGAAAGACAGGAATATAAGAGTGGACGTGTACACGACAAAGGAAAATAAAGAATGGAAGAAAGTAGAATATAGAACAAGAAGACAGAAACCGAGATACGAAGAGAGAATGATCGAAGAACAAAGAAGAAATTTTAAAGCGAGTAGGATCATATGTCGGGTCTGTCATGAAGAAGGACACGTGAGACGGGAATGTCCAAATGTTAGATGCAACTATTGTAATAAGAAAGGGCATGTAAGAACACAATGTTATGAGAATCCAGATTTAAAGAGTGCGAACAATCTGAAAGAGAAGATACAGGGAATAGAAGAAATGACCGAAACGAATACACAAAACACACAGTGCAGAGGTCGGATGGGATATACGAATAGAAGAGACCAAGTAGTAGAATTAGAAGACTTCGATGACGAGTGGAAAAGAATGTCGGAAAGATCGAATAAAAGAGGAAGTCTAACAAGAAGAGAAAATATTACAAACAAGAAAAATTTCAGAGACGAACAGGGAAACGAGGAGGCACGGTCACAGGGAGAAGTGATCAGTGCACTTCACTAATCTTGGAGCCGGCCTTCGATGGCATTGTTTGTACGTCTACGTTTATATGAAATTCCTGACTGAAAACACCATTTTATTATTGAAAAAATGAATTATCTTTCATGAAAACATTTTTTATTTGTTTTGTGAGGATTTGGTGCACTCTTAAAATTTATGAAAATTTAAAATAAGAGAATATCTAAAATCAAAAGTTCTTGAAAAGAAATATCTCTAATTAATTTTAAAAAGTAATTCTTAAAAATAAATTATGAAATTTTATTTGCTAAAAATGTAATTTTTAAAGATTTTTGAAAATGTTCTAAATTTAAAATTATTTGCTAAATAATTAATTTTTTAAAACAGTTGATTTTTTTAAAAATAAAACAAACATTAAAAAAATTTATAATTAATACATAAATATTTATAATTAAAACTAAAATTTATATATAAATATTTATAATAAAATTCTGATATCTGGTTTGTGCAAAATAAGAAAATATTGTTCCTCGTAAATTTTTTTGCAAATAGTCAATTGGATAGAAATAAATATTTGGAGTTATGAATTTTATTCTTGACCACGAACCCAACATGTAAATCTCATCTAGAACAATCATTTAAATTTTTAAAATCTCAGAAGTATTAGCGTGAACCAAAAGTCTTTTCGTATTTTTTTATTAAAAATTTAAACATAATTTTACAACAAATAAAAAACATTTAAGTTTCAAAGTAAAGGCCATTTGAATCTATAGCTTGAACCAACCTATGGGCAAGTTGTGCGATCCCGCTGCGGTACCAATCCTTTTTCTTAGAAGTGAAGAACGGGTGACACCCGTTTTCGACCTCGGCTAGATTATTGAAGCTGCGACCACGAAGAAAGTGTGCGATAGAGAGGAAAAGGTGATTGTCGGATGGCGCAAGATCCGGACTATACGCTGGGTGTGGAAGAAGTTCAAAGGCGTCGAGATGTTCTATTTTTTCCTTTGTTTGTTTGGCGGTGTGCGGTTTTGCATTATCCTGTTGTAGAAGAACTCGCTTTCGATTGATCAAAGCGGTATATTTCTCGCCAAGTGCCGCATACATTCGATCAAGTTCGGCGCAGTAAAGGTTAGTGTCGATAGTACGACCATTTGGAACCAGCTCGAAGTGAATCACGCATTCGAAATTCCACCCAACACACAAAAGGGCCTTCCTTGAAAAACGATCTCGTTTTGCTACCGGTTTCGCCATTTGCCCGGGGTCCAATCATTGATTTTGTTGGTCTGTATTACTGAAGTAAACCGACTTTTCATCGCAAGTTACAATTCGACGGATGAAACGGTCATCGCGTGTATTTTCAAGCAATTTTTGACAAGTTTCGAAACGCTTTTCGCCTTGAATTTGTGTCAATTCATGAGGCACTTCTCGACATCGTCTATTGACCTTGCCAAGAGCGTGAAGGTGTTGTACAATGGATGTTTGAGGAATATCGAGTTCGGCCGACAATCTGCGAGTACTTATTGACGGATTTGTCTCGACGGCTTCATGAATTGCTCCGGAATCTGTGGTGATAGGTCGGCTTGAATGTACATTGTCTCCGAGGTCAATGTCACCTTCGTTGAACCTGTTGAACCAATTTTGTGCAGTACGATTTGAGACCACATTATCGCCTTCAACTTTGCATATCTTCTTTGTTGCTGCAGTTACGTTTAAGCCCTGTTTCCAGTAATGGCGTAAAACAACACGAATTTCAAAATTTTCCATGATTTTTCTAAAAGACCATAAAAATTATATTAACGACTAATTAGAAGTTTTAATATATATTGTGATAGAGCAGTTCAAGAGCTTTAAAAACATATAACACGTGTATATAAAATATCTTTATTTGGTAATAAGAAACAATTGAACAAAGAGATGTAGAAAATTCGAAAAGACTTTTGGTTCACCCTAATATCACCCGTACGTAAAAAATGTCTCATCATAGAGATGATAATATGTTATTTCATATGAAACATCCGCCATTCCTGAATATACTAGTTTTCTCCATAGTTACTTAATTAAATGAAAGAGTTAGACATTTTAGTAACTCATAAGTGCAGATCTCCGGAAGTCAAAGCAGCACCAGGTGGCCAAAAAGTTATTGTGGGAAATTATATTTAGAATAAAACGAATTTCAGACAAAGTCTAAAATACAATTTTACTAAACAGACAACATCGTCTTCATGGAAAACATTTCTCGTTTGGCAACTGGTTCTGTCTGATGTCGTGGACCAAATCGCTGCTTCTATGTTTCGATTTATTGAAATAAAATATATTATCATCACTGTTTACAATTCGACGAAAGAAGCGTTTATCCATAGGATCTTAAAACAGTTTTCGATTGATTTTTCACGATCTTATTCATAAGTTTCCATCAAATAATGTGGCATTAATCAACATATTTTGTTGACCTTACCAAGTGGTTGAAGGTGTCACACGATTGAGCTCTGTGAAATGGCGAATTCGCTGGATAATCTTCATGATCTGATAGATGGATTTACTTTGATACTTTGCGTATGGCTATGGAATACACTGTTGCCAGACGCTAAGAGCAAAAAATCATCAATGTTGGTATCTTCATCATTAAATTTTCGTAATCAATTCTGGTCTGTTTGAATTGAAAGAATATTTTTATTGCGGAATGCAAAATACGGGATATTTCCAATAGCGACATTGGTTTCCACAAAACTTTGAAATATGAGGTAATACAGGTATTGGTCACGAAGAATTAAAACTGTTAAGAAATCATTAATGTATTTTGATATTTTAAAAAATAACAGTATTTTTCCAATAATTCTGAGTATTAAAGTATAAGACATAAAGTATAAGTATTATTCAAAAAACTAATTAATTAATATTTTTGGCTTGAAAATTATATTAACACAAGAAACTCAAAAGGAGAAGATCGAAAACTAATTACTAATTATATTGATTATAAAAATATGCGCGAAAGAAGAATAAACAGTCCTATATAGTGTCGTTCATTAAGGATCTTATCTTAATGCAAAACAAACCCACAGGAGAAAAGGCTCTCACTGTTTCAACACTTGATAGAGCAAATAACAATAAATCTTGATATAAAATTTCTAATGATTTCCATGGTATTTTGCTCCAAAAGCAGTCCAAATAAATTCATTTTAATTCATTTAATTATTGGTAAAATGAATTTTAATTATTGTACAGTCCTGTATAATGTGCTAGTTTAATACATGGTGTGGATCGACCTAAATTGGGATTTTTATCACGAAACGCATCGTTTTCTTTAGATCCCTTGTATATAGATTTTACTTTTCAATGTTTATATATCTACATATATACATATGTGTTTATATATACCTAATCGAACGGTGTTTAGTATGAAAGACATACTACGGATTGTCGAAAGGATGATACAAATTGTATTTCTAATAAAATATATACGCAATGCTGGAGTTCTCTTAATTATCATATAATTAAAAATCTCTTCATGATAAAAGTTATAATTTTTAATTTTTAATAACGGTTTTCAAGCTCTATAATTTTTTGTGCAAGACACTGGTATTGCAAACCTTAATTTTCATCTTCAACTCCACAGATTTTTCTCCCTACTTTCTTTTTTTTAAGTTTTACTATCAGAATGAAGTAACAGTATGCAAATTTCCAAATTTTCCATCATTATTTAAGAAATAGGAGACATCTTATCATATTTGATTACTAAAACATTTATTAATTGTCAATACATTCATTAAAAAATATAGATCAGATTCACATTAGTTAGTGGTGTACAGCGTCTTTTTTATTTTATAGCAGGCGCGTAGCCAGGGGGGTGATTGGGTGGATTTCCGCCCCCCTGATAAAATGCCCTAAAAATTGTTTAAAAAAATTATTACAAAAAACAAAACTTAGAGGAACGGGACCTCTCGTTTTTCCCCCAATTAAAATCCAATTGGGCGTTCCCATTTTAATCCACGTTTTCGGCCCTACTGGCGAGGCTGAAAACAAAGATTAATATAGAAACCCTTGATTGGATTTTAATCGGGGAGAAAAAAGGAGGTCCGAGGAACGTTTAAGCAGCTTAAGGATCGTTTAAGTTTAGAGGGTTAACATCGGGAGACACCCCCACCCCTGAAAAAATTAAAACATAATTAGCCACCCCAATTATATTTAAGATTGCTAGATCTTTCAGGAATTTTTTTCCACCCTCCTCTGCAATCCTGGCTACGCCGCTGTTTTATAGATAACTTTTTTATTGCGAATAGTATATTACACTGTTATTAGTATGTTGCGTTGAGATTTACTTATTAAATAATGTTTTTATGAAAGTATCATGATTTTATAGCAAAGATTTTTAGAAAATAAATCATGTTTTCTTTGATTATTCAATAACCCGAAAAAAACTTTGAATTTGAGATATCGATTATGGTCTTGAATGACCATGAAAGATATTAAATGATATTAAGCTATTCTCATGACTATATGACTCGATATCGATCCATAAATGTATTATCGAGACCTAGCAAAAATTATATTTAATTTAGGGCATCTCGAAAACTACTGGTAGCCATAGTGAGGTTTGATAGATACACACATGCATACATACACGCACAAATCGAATACATTATCGGGAAAATTAGCTAAAAAGTCATACATTTCATAACATCAAAATACGCACTTCCAAGATATAAAGAATTTCAGTATTATTGGTTAACTACTTATTGTTGGGTAAGAGATAACTAGGGACCCTATTTTTCGAAAAAGATTATTGTGGATTCAGTGGAAATTTTTTTATAAACGCAAAAAAATGGGTTTGGAACTAAATAAGTTTGGAAAAAAATAAGGTGGAAAAAAATAAGTGCCAAAACGACCTCACACAAAACGGCTTCGCTCCAAGCTATCTGCATTTGACAATTTATCCAATTTATTGATTACGAAGAGTTAAGGTACATATGAAATAAAGACCTCTAAGAAAAAGTATTTCATGATCAAAAGCTAATTGTAAAGCTTTACTTTGATAATATAATGAAAATAAAAGAAAAACATTTCCAATTTGGTATTTTGAGTAATATTACACCTCAAAAACGACAACTCTTGTAAAAAAATATTGTAGAACAAATGCCTTAATACACAATTACTAAATCTCTATAATTTTAAATAATTTGGGATACAAGTAGTATGATTGATGTAGTAGGAGTAAAATATGTTCTTCGTGAGACCGATAACAAATTATAAGTCGTCAATATTTTATATCAGATTCAGCAATAAGGGCAACCAACCTCCAACACATCATTCTTTCGTAAAGTCTTAGGTGATATCTGCAATCGGCAGAAGGACAGAGGTGAATGATAGTGATCTCATGTAAATATATTCTTCCCTGATTTCAGTCGAATGTGCTCTTGTATCCTTAAAAAAGAATGATTCGTTAAACTTGCATTGACAAACTTTAAATGGGACAAGTAAGAATAGCGACAAAAGTACGTTGATAAAAGAATGTGCATTTGAAACGAAAAAGTATACAATATATGGAGAACTGATAATGGCATTTTTAATAATAATGAAAAGAAAGGCCATTTTTTAATATTAAATTTATTCCCAATATTCTTTTTTTAAAGAAAAGAAAAAAAAGCATGTTTTTGAGACGTATGATGCAATAGTTTTTCAACTATATAAATAGCAATTAATCACTTTATCTCATTGCACTGAAGATGCCGAAATGGTGAAACGCGTTTGTATTGGGAATAAATTTAATATTAAAAAATGGCCTTTCTTTTCATTAATATATGGAGAGTATGTTCTCCCAAAATTAACTATTACCTTGTAACAAAATTTCTTTCAGACTAATTTGATATAATATTTTATTATGTTCTACCTAATTAATTGATGAAAAACGTTTAATTCTATTAAATCAATCAGATATTCAAGAAGTCTTCTGTCGATCATGTCCAAGAACGACTGAATTTTTCTCAGAAACACAAGGTCTTACCTGTCGACACTTTCCAAGTTCTCACTTTCGATTCCTTAATTTTATTACCTATCTTGTTTTAGCCGTACCGCGAGGAGATAATGGCTGCTTTCAAAAACGATCTTTTTGCTGGATTCCTTTTAAGGTACATTCGATCTTTGTTTAAACCATTTCTCAGTATTATTTTTTAAAAATATTTTGTTTTATCTTTTATTTATTTGTAATGTCATTAAAAATTTATTAGGGCGAAAAGCTCAAGAATTTTAAGCATATATATATATATATATATATAATTATTTATCCATACAATAATTTTCATTAAATGAAAAAAATTATTTTAAAAGGCAGAGAGAATGTCGAATTTTACAAACGGTTTTGATAATGAAAGAAATGATTGTTAATCAATGGTAGAGATCTTGCTGTCATGTATTCTGGCTACCCCTTGGTTGGGTTGAGTTAAGAAAAGTTCTAGTTCATTCTATATTCCAAACATTAACTTACATCAGGAATGTGTTAGGTTAGTGTATAAGTTCGTGCGGTTTTATTTGTTGCAAAGAAAATACACCAACTTCTTGTTTCAACTGATTTGAGTTATATTCATTCAGTTAAATTATCTATTTAAATCATTTTAGACTAACTTTCGCTCTCATTGTTTCATTAAAATGTAGTATCAGGTAAATAAAAATGAACATTTCGG
>MQRK01242820.1:5967-16820 GCA_001938485.1 Girardia tigrina | reverse complement strand
TCTGAAGTCATTGCATCAGTATCAACTACAAGAGGACCAGAAATTATTCCAAGCGAATCAACAGTGTTAAGTAGTGAATTTCAATCAATTTCTACTAGTTCAACAATAACGACCACTGAAGCATGTGGAGATTGGTCGTCTTGGTCTTTGTGTAATACTACTTGTGGTGTTGGATCAAAGTATCGATCAAGAAACTGTTCTAATTTGGAAATAGATTACGGTTCTTGTATTAGTTCAGTTTGTGAATGCAGAGTTTCATTTCCTGAAATTCGTAAGAAAACAGGTCGAGGTCCTGTGTCCGCCTATGTCGACATGTATGATGAATTAGGAGTTTTAATTGTTTCATCTGCTGTGTCGGATGATCAATTTATTTCCAATAATGTGACTGTACATTTTGCATGTGGCAATTGCACATGTTCGAGTGGCGAGCTAATTTGCGAGAGTCCGGAATCATGCAGTGAGTTTATTATTTATTTTATTATGTATACATTATCCGTAGTAGATATAAATTTTTTATCAATAAATAATTGAGTTTTAATTCTTTTAAATATTGACAAAAAATTTTATATTAATATTTAACTGGCACTTTGAACTTCTATGCTTAAATTATTTTATTGATGTTATTATTTTTCTAAAATTTATGTATTTTATACATAGATTATTTATATATTAGAAAATGATTGTCAATGGTCGACATGGAGTGAATGGTCTAATTGTGTTGGAGATTGTGATAGATCAGTAAAAAGTCGAACTCGTTATGTCTTAACGCAGCCAGTTTTGGGCGGTGAAATTTGTGAACCTAATGGAAATAAAGAAATGGAAAATTGTCCAAATTCTTGTATATGTGAATGGAGTGAATGGTCGCAATGGTCTCCTTGTACAAAAGATTGTGGCGGAGGTACTTCTAATAAAACTAGAACCCCGTTAAACAGTGGTTGTGATAAATCTTCTGATTCATCAGTTGTTACAGTGACATGTAATGAATTCTCTTGTTCACCATCAACAAGTTTAACAAGTAACCGTACGATTTTTCATGAACTTTATTTTTTCTATATTTATAGCTCCTGTTTGTAATGGAAATAAAATATTTACGATATGTCACAACGTAACTTGCCCGAGAACTTGTATGGATGTTCAGTCAAATGGAATTGGATGTGAAGAATCTCATGAATGTGTAACAGGTTGCTTCTGTGCAGCTGGATTAGTTGAAGATGTTGCCGGTGACTGTGTGATACCTGAGACATGCTGTGATATATCGTTAGCTAATTGCAAAGAATGGTATGAAATATTTCTATTTTAAAAAATTAATAATTTGTTTTATAATATGTTTACAAGTAAAACTCCTGCTTTATTTTATGTTTTTAAAACCGGTTTTCGATTTCAGGAAAATAGTTTTTAAAGACTGAAGCCATAGAAACATTTAAATCTAAAATTTAACGATTCACATGAAAACGTAGATGGAAATAAGAGATATTGAAATTTAATAATTACTATAACTAATAATTACTGTAACTATTAGAAATTTTTAATCATAGTTTTAGCAGTCATTGTTCCGCCCGATCTTCACGCACCCTTACTCCTTTACCAGGTCTTAAGTCATCAGGCTTTTTAGGAGGTCCTAGAACGCCGATATCGCTTGACTCGAATGAATAAATTCTGTGAGTAAATCACTGCGATACTATCTTATTATAGAAGGTAGTTCATTTTTCTTCCTTTCTTTCGCCATTCACCCATAAATTCTTCACACAAAGATTGTAGCTAAGAATTATTCAGTAATTCTGCTAGTCCACTAGAAAGATAAATTACTACCGGTATTTCAAACAGTATTTGGCTAGCTTCAGTCACTTTAGCCTAGAGACAAACTCAAGTTTCCCAGGGATATTACGTTGAAGTTTGTCTGACTGGCTTATGCGTAAGTTAAAAAAGATTTATGAATGAGAAGAACCAATTATTTAATTTAATTTCTTGATATTACTTTCAAGATATTGAATTCAAGTCTGACTTGTCCAAATTGTCACATTTTTTAACCTTGTCTTTCGAAAAAGAATATTTTATATTTTACTCCTCAATAACTATACTTAAAAAACATTTTTTTGTGATTTTTTTAATGTTTTATCCGTCTGGTCGGCAGAATATTGAAAATTCGAAGAATTTTTAGGTTTTTCTAAGTAATTAATTTCTGCAAAGAAAGAAAGATAACATATGTATATCATAAAGATTAATTTTTGAGGTTTTTAAATTATCTTTACAGATTTTATTAATGATCTGGCAAATTATTTGTCATAAACTCTCATTTAGCCGATCGAATTCCGATAACGTTTGTTACTTCGACTTTAAAATTTACTCTAAAAACTCATTTATTTAATAAACTTTCGATTTTTATTTTTTTCACATTCTTGATTGAAGACATCCTAAGATTTTGAACGCTGTTTTCATTTCTTTTAAGTAGGACATATGAATGGAAATATTTTGAATCTTTAAATTTCCAAAAAAGAAGTATTGTTCCCAATTTTGAGAATGTTAAATCATATATATCTTTTATACTTACCTGAAAACAATTGACATTGGTTCTAAAATCCATATCTTTGACCGTTTGCCCCTGTGCTGAAACTAATGATGAGAGATTCTTTGACATCAGTCCCCTATTTAGCACACATTCAGTGAATACTGATTACACCTGTTAACAAATAATAAGTGAAATTTTAAATTGATTAAGTATATATATATATATATATATATATATATGTATATAAACAAGTAAAGCATGCAAAAAAATGAAAAACAACCAATAAAAATTTACCTGTTTTTTATTTGAAAAGGGCATTAAAATTTGATTAGGGCATGAAAATATAGATAGGTTAGAAAAAATAAAAACATACACCCATACATACATACAAACACGCAAACAAAATGAAAAACACACATCATACATACAATTTTTTTACAGTGATTAAGGGCATTTAACGTTTTACTAGGGTAAAACGTAAATCTTAAATTAATAAATTTTCAAAATTATTTAAAAAAAATTATTGAAAAATGGATGCCCAATATTCGGATATCAGCAGCGCAACTGAAGATGCCCAAATAATTGAATCAAGACATTAATAATTTTTTTAAATAATTTTTAGTATACAATTTTAGGAGTATATCGAACGATTCTGAAAAAACTGAACCGTTGCGACAAAAAGCAATTCGAAATTCGTAAATATTTATTATATATTTATATAATAAATTTTTATTTATATAATATTTATATATTTATATAATAATATATAATATAATAATTATTATATATTTATATTGGGGATTTCGGAGATGACCCCATCTCAAAGACAGGACCTGCTGTCAGGCTTAATACCAAGCCAAATATCAAGTGGCGATTATTCTAATCTAAAAGAATACTATCGCCACATCAAAAAAATTTTTCCTTCTTCGCTTATGAAGATTGACATAAACGGAGATTGATTAAAATTTTTTTGTATATTTGTAAAAAAAATTGTAAAAGGTTGTATAAAAAATTTAAATTAATAAATAAATTTATTAAGAAAATCTTACTTATTATTGATTTTTTATTGTAATTGAAAATAAATCCAAAATATATCACAAAAAATATCTGAATATATCACAAATCTATAAATCGATTCATCTAGTGCCCTTATTCAATGTAAAAGGGCCCTTATAAATTGTAAATGGGTGTAGTAACCTCTGTCACTGTAAATAGACAGAACCCAATCCAATCAAATAAAGTCCTGTCTAGGCAAAATTAAAATCTTAATGCATTAATAAAGATTTGTATACGTTCAGATAGATAAAACTAACATTAAAGAATACTAAAATTCATTTTAAATGTGTTACAGTCTCATAAATTACTTTTATATACAGAATATGACTAAATCTAAAAATTTTAAAGTGCAGTACGTGGTTTATCAATGTCGTTTAGCAAGGTGGGAGTCAACCTGTTTACCAAACGTGGCTGTTTTTCTTTGAGTTTCCGCATCATATCTTCCTTTTGGTTGCAGTAGACATCTGCTGTGATTGACGAAGCAGGTTGCATTAAGCCATAGGGGATTATACCTGTGGCAGAACACCAAACACTCACCATCAACTTCCTTTGATAAATGTTGAGCTGTGTACTGCGTTTGGTGCTTCATTTGTGTCTGCTCAGCTTGCTGAATGTTTTTAATTATCATATTGGGTCAACTTATCATCACAAGTGACGATTCGATTTAAAAAGAGATCACATTTATAACGAGAAATCATCATCATACATTTTTTTGGTTTCTCATTTTCATTCAACTCATTTGGAATCCACTTTTCGAACTTTTTCAGTTTATCAATTTGATCTAAGTGATTCAATTTGTTTACTTTGTAACAGAAACTGTTAGCGATAAATCATGAGCACTTTGTGAAGAGTCTGACTCCTCAGTTACCTTCAGCTCGTCTTTGTCTACCTTCGTTCCCTGGTGACCATGATACTCATCATTGAGGTTAAAATTACCTTTCACGAATTTCATGTACCAATGGTAGCATTGCATTCGAAAACACTATTGATGCTTCACGTGGTTTCTGATGCTGAGGTTCTACGCAGGAACTTGTACTTCATAATAGTTCGAATTTCTGTCTTTTCGATTTTTTTAAAATACTGATTATTACAAAGGTTATCAGTAATTTTAATTAATTTTTATTGATTTGTTCAATAACCAAAATATGTAGCAATCAACGAAAAATATTAACATCAAAATGTTAAGTTATTGTCAAATTTTAACTATTTGAATTTATTGAATTCATGCTTACAAACTTTCTACTTGACAAACTAATATATACATAAATACATTTATTAATAACACAAACAGAATCACGAATACTGTGTCGAATATTTTTAATTATGTAGGCTTTGTGTGTTGCATTTTGTATTTGGAATAGTATCTCTCTAGTCATTATGACTGAAAGAAAACGATTACAACGTTATGGATTTACTGATTGAAGATCAATTATGATGAATATCAATAGGATGTATGTGGAAATTTTAAGATTTTGAGGTTTCTACGTGGACTCCAGAGCTGATTTACTAAATATTCTTCTTCATTATGTCTGTGGAAAAGCATGGATACCGCAAATTACTATATTGTGAGGAAATCGCTAGTTAGAGATGAGATGCATCCTGGAGTGTTGAACATAAACACGATGGCCTGGTTTCTATTCACAAAATTCATCTTCCTCCACTTCATATTAAACGTGGAATAATGAAACAGTTTGTCACAGCACTAGATCATAACAGTTAATGTTTCATGAAGAAACAGTCAACTTTCAAAGTTGAGGTCATGTTTTTATTGATCCACATGTGAAGAAAATGTTGCATGAGAAACTCTACTATTAAAAGGACAGAGACAGAAAGAAGAGCATGGATTGCATTCAAGAATGTTGTATATGGTTTTCTGGCAACAAAGAAGACCAAAACTACAATGATCTTGTGGAAGAACTAATTGTCAGTTATCAAGCCTTGGGTGTTGTAGAATGTCCCTCAAGCTCCACAATCTACACTCACATCTTGATTTCTTTCAAAAAAAATTGATACTGTTACAGAAGAACATGTGGGGATGGAGACACGTTATCAGAGATGATAGGATATAGAGATGAGAGATTACATATGGAACTCGATGAGAGAAACACGAAAGTTTCCCTGCCACGATAACAAGTCATAAAAGAAACACGAAGTCCACTACATACTTTTGAAATGTAAAACATATCCTAGTATAATATTTTAACTATTGTTTCATATTATGGAATTACAAAAGGTTATTATCATATTATTGCTATATACTTTTTTCTTTTGCATGATGTATGTAAGATTTGTAAGTATAAATTATAAGATATTTTAATTCTCAACATTTAAATAATTATTAATGTTAATAAATATCTATATCTATATCCATATCCATATTTATAAGAAACGGTTAAAAATATAAATACTAAAAATATCCTCAAATAAATAGTTATTTAAATAAGCAGAAATTTTGTGTGAAAATTCAAAAAATAAATTATTTATATATAATAATAAATTATTTAAATTATAAATATAATAAATTATTTTTATCCAGGCGTATTTTTCTCGTTATTTGAATGTCGGAAGAAACGGGAGACAATGTCGTTCCTAACAATGTAAACTTTTATAATTAAGATTTTTAAGAAATCCTTATAACTATATAAAAACAAATGTGATATTCGGAATCAGTATCACAAAACATAGGCATAAAATCATCGAAATGTCGCAAAAATTTGTGGTTTTGTGTAATCATCTGCACTGATAATGGTTGTTCAACCGTCGAAATTGACTTACAAAATACAATTTGAAATGCCATTTGGAATGCCATTTTAAAATTTTATTTCAGTGATTACTTTTTTTGGATTGCCCACCATCTTAAGACTAACATAAACATTAGTTTTGTAACTTATTGAACGAAGCAATTAAGATGAAAACAAAAATCCAATCAGGGACTCTGAAAATTTTCAGCAGAGTGGAGTTCGAAGCTGGAATATTAATTTTCAGATCAATTGATCTTATTAATAAAGCCCCATAAGTCAATCGCTCTCAATAATCATTAAAGCTAGTACAAAGCATTTTAAAATTATTTTCCTTTACTTTCTCTTTATAAATTGTATTTACTAACAAATTACAGCCAGAGAAGTAAAATAACCACTGTCTTTAATGTTCGCACTCGTAATCAACACAATGTGACACGATAAAACAACAATTCATAATTCCAGTTTATTCATCGCCATCACATAAATTAAGTTATCTTCAACAAAATTGCTCCAATTATTCAATTGTCTATGCTTTTTTGATTCATTTGCAGAGATGACGGGAATTCTCCACAGTATGTAGCGTTACAGCCATTGCTAGTATATTTATAAACGAAATCGGAACATAAACCTAGTTTTTTAGAGATTTATTGCTAAACGTATCACACATTTGTTATGATTGAATAATAATGTTTAAATTAATAATATTTGGAATGTTGTTTTTCAAAATTGAAGATTTTGAAATTTAAAACCCTTTGAATAAAATACTGATAAAACATACCTTGATCCAGGCAGGTTATTATTTCCCATATATTATATTCAGTGATCTTGTATATTATTGTACATGAATACTGAGGTTATCGCGTCAGAATTAGCATTAGCTTTAGTTGACTCATTTAATACTTGATCTACTGTTCGACGAGTCAAATTGTCAATATACGATTTTACCATCCATTCTTTTTTAATAAATTTGTTATTCAATTAATACTTTCTACAACTTTAATGTGTTGATGAATGACATCACGATAAATATATTAAATATTTAATCATATAGCTCTTATATCTGGATTTTCGGAAACTACTTTGGCACACTTTAATTCATTTAATGATTATTTCATAATAAGCTAATTTTATTCAAATTGATTTGCCATATTTTACCGTGTATAAGGCCCCCTTTTTTGTCAAAATTTAATGAACATTTAACGCGAATTTTCAAAAATTAGTAAATATTTGAAATATTTCTCTAACACAAAAGATTTCAATTTATTTTCTGGAATGAATTATGGTACTTTTTAACTTTTTTCCAAAAATGCACAACCAAAAATAAAGAGGATCTTATACACGGAAAAATACGTATATTTACTAAAATTTGTTACAAAATGTTATGACATTCAAAATTTAAGTATTTATGTGTTTATTAAATGAAAATAAAAGTAATTTAAAAATAATTACAGTGAAACTGGAATGTGTGAAAACGGAAAAGTTGTATGTAAACCAAATGACGATTGTGACTGTTCTTGGAACCAGTGGCAAGAATGGTCCGTCTGTAATAAAGTATGTGGATCTTCAAATCAAACTCGTGTTAGAACCAAAAATACTGATCAAAGAGGAAATGGAAAATCTTGTAGTGGGGATAACATTGATACTAAGCTTTGTGACTTTATTCCATGTTCGAATTGTACCGATGAACAAACTGGTGAAGTATATATGAGCGGATCTCCGATGGTTTCCAGAACTGCTTGTGAAGAATGGTAAAGTTAATTGTCGACATTTGTTATTTAGAACTTTTATCAAAGTTTAAAAATCTTACATAAAATCCGTTTGATAAAATAATGTATATTGATCATATATTATTATTATTTTAATTTAGCTTCTGCAATTTCAACAGTGAAAAGGAATGCCACCCAGTTGATGATGATGTTCGACCAGGTATCACAAAATTTAAATAGTTTATTAAATAATTCTGAAAAAAATTAGAACCCTTATGGAATGAATGGTCGGAATGGTCTTCGTGTTCGGGTAACTGTCCAAATGGAACAAGATCAAGAGAACGCAATTGTATTGATCCATGTGAAAATATATCTAACAAATGTGTAGGAAAAAGAATGGAGATAAAATCGTGTCCAATTAAATGTGAGGTATGAGTTCTATATAATTTAAGGACAGAATAAAAGTTTTCTTAAGCAATGTTTACTTGGCCAATGGAGAAATATTACTACCTGTAATGCTCAATGTTGCTCGGGTAATTCAGTAGCATATGGAGTGATATTACAAAGCAGAGATTTGATAATTCCTTCGTCAAGTGGAGACGAAGACTGTGAAACAAATCGTACAATCGGTTGTCAAATAGATTGTCCAGGTAGACATTAATTATTGTAAATCTTCAGAAAATATTTTCTGTTATTAAATATATTTAGTCGACTGTCAAGTATTGACCTACGAAACACTTGAATGCTCAAAAGTATGCTCTGATACAGATGCAAACTGTGATCCACATTGTGGAGTTGGAATGATTACTAAACTACCGTTAGAAACAATTGAAGCTGTTAATGGTGGAAAGAGTTGCGACGTCTCCTATGAACCATGTAATTTAGGAAATTGCAGTAAGTCGTTTTCTTTTCGTTATTTAATTTTAATATTTTTAACATTCTTTTCAAAAAGGTACACCGTGTTTAGCACCGAAAACAATTCAACCTTGTGTTAATCCTTGTGAAAAACGATGCAGTGATCTTTCACGAAAATGTATCAATGTTAATTGTATTGAATCTTGTTCTTGTCCGGAAAATATGCTTGAACAAGATGAAAATTGTGTTCCTAAATCCGAATGTCGCTGTACATGGAACACAAATTTACTGGGATCAAAACCAGATGACCAAGAAGAGGAATCTGTACCTGGAACCGTGTTTACAAAAGAATGCAATAACTGGTATGGGAATTGGTTTTTAATTCTTTTTAACAGTTTATATATTGTATATTTTAAATAATTTTACATTGATTTGATTCCAGTACGTGTCGGGATGGAGAATGGATTTGTTCTAAAGATGTTTGTAAACAAGATTGCGAGTGGGACGAATGGAAAATTATTAGCCCATGTAATGTAACTTGTGGAAAAGGATTTCAGGTCTTAAAAAGGGCAATTGCGCAACAATCTCAATTTGGAGGAAATGATTGTGAAGGTAGAATACTGTAAAATACGTTTTATAACATAAATAAGTTTGTACTTTAATATTAAGACTATCATTGTTATGAATTTTCTTAAAGAACTTAATTATAATAATAGTACTAAAAATAAAAATGTTTTTAACTTAATTTTTAATGAGATATATAAACATATAAGTAAATAAATAACGCTATATTTTATAGTATCTGGTGTTTTCTTTGTAAATTTTTCATGAGATTTTCGAAGGATACTCTTCTTTTTTTCAATAACAAGTTCCTTGATACGTTGTCTAGAAACTTCAAAACATTATGTTTGATATGTATCAATACAAATCAAACTTGAAACTAGTAGATCAAAAAAAACATTTTTATATTCATTTTTATACGGGCAGAACTCTACATGGTCAACAGAATTTTTTGTTATCTTTTTAGAAGGGAAAATTTCATACATAAGATTTGGCGACTCCATTTCGCAATTAAATAGTTACTAATAACATAATAAATTTATTATAAAGTGTAGTTAATTCATAAATTGATTTTTTGCATTGAGTGCGGAGAATAATTAACTTAAATAAAAAGATTTTTCTCTATTAATTCTAAATTAATCAGCAAAGTAAAAAGAAAAAAGTTCATCTGTAAATAACTGCGAATAACGAAAGTGTAAAAAAATAAAAAAAAATGTAAATTAAAAAAATCAATTTATGGAAAAAATCAATTGAAGAAAAAAATAAATAAATGAAAAAAATGAAATTGTTAATAAAGATTTTCTTTAACTGATATAAATAAAGAATTTCACAATAAACAAATTTTGATGTTAAAAAATGGATTGTACAGAATACAATATTGGAATCGATTTCAGTCTTTTTGATTTAATTCATCCCGGACGTATTATCATGGGTGATTGGGCTGAGTGTTTATTTCTAGCCAGAGTGCGTTTCAGGCGAGATGGCCGTCTGTCCCCGTTTTATGAAGGGTCATCCATTTTTGGTGGGTACATTATTTTCAACGATCGTTTGTTTTCCTTTTCCAAACAGATCGGAACCCCTGCGAAAGTACTTCCGCCGAGTCACTAGACCACTGTTGAGTCCTCAAACTTGCCCCCGCTCGTGAACTCTGTGACGAGGTTCCCTCACATAATCGTTTCACAAAGCATGGAAGGAAAAAAATCAAAGCATTTCTATTTAATACAGTTTAAACATTTGTAGATAATCGCAAAACGTTTTTTGTTACAAAAAAAATTTTTGATTTATTAGTTTGATCAAATTTTCATATCATTTGTTTTCATCAAAAATGAGTAAATGTGCAAAGTTTGGAGAAAATTGATTCTGTAAAATGCCCTTAAAAATTATGTTTCTAGATTACATATATATATATATATATATATATATATATAT
>MQRK01242815.1:3831-15768 GCA_001938485.1 Girardia tigrina | reverse complement strand
AAAGAAATTAATTTGGTGAAACGTATAGATATTTGCGAATCCCTTTTGAAGCGAGAACAAAGTGATCCATTTTTGAAGTGCTTGATTACGGGTGACGAAAAATGGATTGTTTACAACAATGTGGAACGCCGACGATCATGGACAAAATGTGGTGAACCTGCCAAAACGATCCCAAAAGCTGAAATTCACCAAAAGAAGGTTATTATCCCACCGTCTGGTGGGATTTTAAAGGAATTGTGTTTTTTGAACTCTTTCCGAGGAATGAAACCATCAATTCAGACAGACATTGTGGTGAGCTGGAGAAATTGGCTCATTCAATTCAACAGGAACGTCCTGAATTGGCAAATCGAAAATGAGTTGTAATTCAGCATGATAACGCAAGGCCGCATACTAGTTTGACCACTCGCCAGAAACTCTTATCACTGAGTTGGAAGGTTTTRCCGCACCCACCGTATTCTCCAGACTTGGCCCCATCGGATTTTCACTTATTTAAATCACTGCAGAATTCCTTAAACAGAAAAACATTCACCAGTGATGATGACATCAAATCGTTCCTAGACGGCTTTTTTGGCTGACAAAAATAAAGGTTTTTATGAATCAGGAATAATGAAGCTACCGGAAAGGTGGAAGAAAGTGATTAAAAATAATGGACAGTATATCGTGTAAAAATATTTGTGCATCCATGTCATTTTTTGATAATAAATATTTTAGTAAAAAACGCAATGACTTTTTGCCAACACAATATAAATCATAAGAAAATCATGTTCACGCGGTTAACTAGTACATATAATATAATTACACGAACACAAATATAGATGAAAGATGGGAAAAAGAGTACTGACATAAGATCACACAAAGGAAAGAAATAAAGTGTGTTTGATTCTGAGTGAGGGGAGCGGAGACACTGGCTTGTCAGGAGTCGAGCATTCGTCAAGATTTCAATATTTTGTGGTTGATCCAATTGTTGAGTGTAATATACCAAATTTAGTTTTACAAGAATTCAAAGTGACGGTGGAAATGGAAAAGCTGAATGAAGTAGAAAGAGACGTAATTTTTCGAGAAAATTCAGTTGTTAAAGAAATTTCTTCTGAAACTTCTGAGAATTCTATATGCCGAGAAAACAGTCTTAGTAATTCGAATAGTGAATCCATTTTACCAGTTTCTACAGAAAATACTTTCATGCAGAAATTTAACAACACAATCGTGAATTGCGTTAAAAAGTTTAACTCAAAATTTGAAAGCATAACATCTCTGTTTGATTCAAAAAATCGTGCCAACTCTTTGTTTAGTGGCGATACGAAACGAAGAGGATCTATAAAAATTTCGATCAATTCAGGACATTTACTTCAAATTCAGAAAAAAAATAAAAAAAAGTTACTAACAGCCTTTACGACGGAAAGGTCAACAAGCTATGATGGGTCAGTAAAGTTTATTAGTGCCTCGGTGACAACGTCTTCGACGATAATGCAAAAATCGGTGTTTGTATCTCGGTACACGGCGCATATCGAGAAGAAGAACTAATCATTTCAGACGGACTCATTCGATTTTCTGATTCAAATAACACAGTGTTCTTTTCATAAATAAAATCGAGGTTTGAAAATGCAAATTTTCGATATAAGTTCTGTTTTATTTTATGTTGACATTGCGATTTAAATATTGACCAAATGATTGTTTGTCATTTTATATTCAAACATGATTTGCGATTTATTGTTTGAGATTTACATCATTTTCCCAATAACTGACGGATATTTTTAGTTTTGGTACAATTTCAATTTATCAATTATTAAAATTTCGATTGGTAGATAAAAAAAGAAA
Source organism: Girardia tigrina (assembly GCA_001938485.1). Classification (NCBI taxonomy): domain Eukaryota; kingdom Metazoa; phylum Platyhelminthes; order Tricladida; family Dugesiidae; genus Girardia; species Girardia tigrina. The sequence continues at coordinate 13,953 of MQRK01242815.1, read as the reverse complement.
AGAATAATAATAATTAAATATAAATCAAAAGATACCAAATGACACAAAAATAAATATAAAATTAATATAAAAACAAAAGGAATTATATTAAATAAATAAGAAGAAACTTATTAATTAAAATGATATTAAATTTGAAATAAATTGACCTAGTTTTACGACTTTGTGATTGGCCGGTTTTTTGTAGTTGTCATTTTTTGGGCAATTGTGATTGGCCCATTCAAAAGTTTTCGAAAAAAATGTTGACGTTCGAATAGATTTCTCGTGTGATGAATGAGCCATATTTTTGAAATTGTTTTAGTGGATCAAATTGTAAAAAAATGTTGGCGAAAAGTTAAAAAATTGTTTAAATCGTTTCTTGAAATAAAATAAATTTTGGCGCGCAGTTTTATCTTTTTAATTGACGTTTTTTTTATTTAGTGGTCATCGATGTAAAAATCGAATGACGAATGTAAAAATTGACTTGTCCAACACGGAAATGGCCTCGTTGGTCGGAAAAGACAAGAGCAATGAAGCTTATAACTCGAAGAATTTTTTAGTCGCTTATGATCATTATTATGAAGCTATTGAACTTGATCAAAACAATTGCACGTTTTCTACTAACGCTGGTGCTGTACGTTTCGAGAGAGGAGAATATGATCACTGTATTGTGGTGTTTAATAAATCCGTTGAAGTCGCACGTGAAAATGGGGCTGATTATAAATTAATCACCAAAGCATGTTCAAGAGCGGGAAATGCTTATTTTAAACTATATGATCCAATCAATTCAAAGAAGAATTTTGAAAATCTTTATAAAAACACAGTGTTCCAGACATTTTCAAAAGGTTAAATGAAGTTGATCGTAAAATGACGGAGAAAGAGCAGGGTGATCTGTCTTGTTCGCAATTTCGGATTGGGAGAACGCGAGCTGGTGAGCTTCGATCTATTTCCTCCCCGCGTCCCACACCCCTCAGCTCCGATGCGCCGCGGCAACGAGTCCACTAAGCCCATTCTGTTGCCAAAAAAGTTTTTAAAAACAAAAACACACAACATAGCCCTTTGATAAATGAGATAAAGAAGATACATTTAAATATTCCGAAAGAAATAAGTATAAACCTAAATACTGTATTCTCTAGATTATATGACCTATCTTGATTTCAAGACCTAACATATTCTCTGAAAATTTTTCCTGTATAAGACCTACCTCGATTATAACAACAGGTAAAAATTGTTAAACTAAATTAGATATCAATACTCAATCGATTTATTACATAAAAATATTACTAAATATTAAATTTTTGGCTTTAGTATAATTTCAGTTTGGATTAATCTAAGTTTTACATTTTTTGAAAATCTTTTTAGTTTGAACCGATACAATGAGTTTAAAAAGAAAGAGTCATTCTGTTAAGTTTAAGAAGGTAATAGTGGAGGAATCTCTGGGGAGAAATAATCTTACAGCATTCTGCAAAGAGAAGAATTTAGATCTCCGCTTAGTCAGAAAGTGGCAATCACAGCATGACATGCTACTTCACAAAATGGAAGAAAAGAAGGAGAAGCAACGAAAGTGTGGTGCAGGAAGACGTCCATTCTTCCCAGAGCTTGAAGACATAATTTGTGACTGGATCATTGATAAATGTGCTAACAGCTCGATTGTTAGACCAGGGGATATTTTACAGTTTACTTTAAAAATGGCTTCTTCTCTTGGTATTGCTTCCATGGAGTTCAAGGCATCAGACTGTTGGCTGAGTAAATTCATGAAACGATATAATTTATCCTTCAGGAGATATACATCTCTCTTCAAATTCGAAGATTCTGAAATTGTTAAAAGGGCATTTGCATTCAAAAACTATATTGACATGATAGATATGTCTAAGTACCACCCTTCTAATGTAATTGCAATGGATGAGACATCAGTTTTTATGGGTCATGGAGGTTCACAGAGAACAGTTGATGCCAAAGGAGCTTCATCAATTTACATTCCTGCTACTGGTTATGAAAGTGCAAGAGTAACATGTATTCTTGCAATTCGACAGGATGAAATAAATGCAACTCCTTTTTTAATTATAAAAGGCAAGAAAGAGAAACTTGAGCTTGTCTCAGGAATTTATATACTAGAAACAGAAAAAGCATGGAGCACCCAAGCTGCTATCAAAAAGTGGATTGATATAATGCTGCCTTTGGTGTTAAGAGAAAGCCAAAGAGGTCTTATTATTTGGGATGCAGCCAGTACTAATCGTGCAAAGGAGATGAAGAATTTTCTATCTGAAAGAAGAATCGATCAAGTTATGATACCTGGTGGTATGACTGGTTATCTTCAAACATTGGATTTGGCAATTAACAAGCCTTTTAAGGACAATCTGCATAAGGAAATAGATGATTATATTGAGCACAGGATGGTGAGGAATGTACGTGGTAATTTTGTAAAACCAAAGTTACAAGAAGTTGTTGGATTGATGAAAGAAGCCTGGAGCAAGATCACTGATGCCTGTGTTGTCGATGCCCTTCGTGCTAGCTATTTGGATAGGTTTTCGTCACTTCAAGAGATTTTCATTGCCAAGCATGATAGATTAAGGCCATTTATTCTTCAAGAGTTACAAAAGCAAGAATCACAAGAGCTTGTAAACAATGCTGCAGCACTAAATCTGAATTATGATGATATTGAAGAAGACGATACCGGCATCATTATAGATTAGTAATATGTACTGCTACAAAATATTTGTAGTTATCGAATAAATATATTCTTCTAATTTATGACTAATACTTCATTAATTATCAAAACTTTAGATTTTCAGGAAACTAACGCATAAATATTAAACCTCTCAAAAATAAGATCTAGTCAAATTTTTGCCATTTTTTGCTGCCCAGAATTATTATAAGACCTGCCTTATAATCGAGAGAACACGGTATTACAATTGTACTCCTGACCTGGGAAGTATTACAAGTATCATCGCAATATTGCTCAATGTGATTGATTCATAAGATATCCCAGCAAAGCTATCTCACTATTGACATAGATGTCATCATACTTCCTAGCTTACGTTGATCAACCCTGCGACATTCAAACACCAAAGTACGAGTGAGTAGATTGCAAACCCACTGGTACATTTTTTTCGGCACAGAAATCAGCTAGTTCTCGGACACTTTCTCCAAGAGACGAACTCAAAACCTCCTTCTAGTTTTCCGAGGATACTATATGGCAATATGTGTAACTGGCTTGCACGTGTTACCAACATAATTAATTCCTGAAGTATTTGTAAATGATTTTCCAACCTGCAGATGGCAGGGACGCGCCAAGCAAGCGTGCAACGCGTGCAGTGCACATAGGTGGTTATTTGAAAGGGTTTACCAAATTAAAATATAAAATATTTGCAAAAACAATAAAAGTTATTTTTATGTTTTTAAAGATTTTTACGTATTGACAAAATGATTAAAAACTAAACTTTTGTTTTTATTTTTAAATTTTTTTAAAATAATTTTTATTTAAAAAGTTTTTTAATCAAAGAAATAAGTGAAGAAATAAGAACGCAATCACAGCACAACATAACACATTAGTTTAAACTGTGGTCAAATGCGTGAGCACTCTAAGAAGCCAAATGAAAATATCTACACTATATTGTCGGCCAGCCAAAACATTTTTTGTATGTTTTGTTTTGTGAGAAATTACAAAAAAAATATTCAAACTCAATGAAATTGAGTTAAAATTTAACTAATAAAAAATTGAGTTCCTCGATACTTAAAGAAAAATGTATTCTTTTGTTTTTTTTCAAAACTGTTGCGAATTTTGTTATTTATATAGTTACGTATTATACGTAATTATTATTATTATTATTATTATTATACATATTAAAATACTATATTTGATTCAATTAGACAAGCAAAATATTTTTCAATTATTTTAGGTTGCTCATCAGATGTTAGTCAAATCGAGCAACTATTGTAATAAATATTGTGGTTTTAGAATGAAAAAAAAGTTGAATTACGTGAACATTTCTTGAGTTTCTATCTTATTCCAAATAATACCTGCGAGGGCTTAACAGAATTTATTTTAAAGGAATTTTCATATTTCAATTTAAATATGTATAATATGCGTGGACAGGAATATAATAATGGTGCCAATATGCGAGGAGAGCATAATGGATTACAAAAAAATTTAATGTTAAATCCACGGCTCTTTTTGTACCATGTTCTTCTCATAGCTTAAATTTAGTTGTTAATGATGCGGCACAAATTTCTCATGAAACAGTAACATTTTTTGATTTAGTGCAAGAAATATATCTAATTTTTTGGTGTCAACTAAAAGATTGGCAAAATTCTTCAAATATTTAACGAATTCAAATTTAAAAAAACTTAGGCGATACAAGATGGTCATGTAGAATTCAGGCCAACAAGTCACTAAGGTACCATACGGAACAAATTTATGAATCTCTACTTGAAATATCAAATGATCAACTGATTTACTTTAATATTAGGCATGTTGCAAAATTGCTATCACTAAAAATAGTAAGTTATCGTCTTTTATGTTCCATTGTTATTTGTCATGAAATTTAGGTGAAAATTAATAGTGTAAGCCACATATTACAGAACCTAAACACCGATATCAAGAACAACTTTACCGCGTTGGATGATTTAATAGACTTTTTTTAAAAATTTGTCGTAATGATTATGGATTTGAAAAAAATGGTTACATAAGCTAGTGATTTTCTCTTCACAAGTACTCCTTGGGGCCTTCTCGTATCTCAGAATCGCATCTGGAGTCAGATAGGGTGTTACCAGTATGATTTTTCTCTCCTCTGATAATCCCATAATCTTTGAATACCTGTTAAAACTTATCATGAATTCTTTTAATTTGTGCTCGGATCCATTGAATGTTTCTGGACCTTTGATGTTCGGAGTCAAAGGGGTAAATACATAAGATACATGTGAAGTCGCCATGTTAAGAGAACTCACACATTTGACAGAACAGTTATTACATTCACATTTCTTATCATCTTTATGATGATCAATAGTATTGCTTTCACTTAGATCCATCAATCAATTTTCAATATCTCTCATTATAATCTGAACTATACTTGAGAAGATTATTTTATTTAAAAATATTTAATTTAAATTTTATTGGCTGAAATAAAATATTTTTATAATCCTTTTTAAACATTAATTTGATTTTAATTATTTAAAAAGTTACAAAAATAAAATCAATAAAATTATTTAAAAGTTGCAATAATAAAAATTAAAAATTTGAATATGAAATCTAAATTTAAATAAATTAGTTTCAGGTTATAAGAAATTGAATATTGATAATCCATCTGGTTAGGAGAGGCACAATCCCAAATCAACGCACAACATTTGAACATGCAAACACTACACAAAAACATCCACACACCAAATATTCCTCACAAAAACAATAAAATCTTTTATTAATTAAAACGTGTTCATAAATAAAATAAAATAACATTAAACTAATTCCAAAGTAATAAAAAATCTTTTTGTTAAGTTAGTTAAAATATGACTAAAATAAATTATATTGATTTTGTATTTTGTTTTAAATTAAATTTTATAAAATAGTGGAATGTTAATTTTCCAATGAAGAGAATAAAAAAAATGAAAATTCAATTTTAAAATAGCTTATCAGTATTTATAATTCCATATTTTTATATATAAAGAATCTGGTCACAAAAAAACGGAAATAAAGTTCCTCGACTAAAAATTGTTTAAATAATTGTTATTTGTGCAATAAATAAAAATTTGGTGTTAATGAATTATAATCTTGATCAAGAACCCAACAATTACAATGTGACAAATTTCAAATATGATAAATTCACATCAAATGCAAAACAATTCGAAATCTCATCGATGCAATTTGACTGAAATGTCTGACAATTTATATAAACAAATATATATTTGAAACTTCGCAATTTTTTTCTAAATTTTACAAATATATTATTTTTATAAAATTACAAATTAATTTTTCATTTGTTTATTATTACCCCATAATTCTAATATTTATTGAAACAATTTATTTTAAAAAACGTACCAGACGCTTTTAGAAAAACAAGACAAAAATAATTATAAGAAATTTCAATTCCTAATTGTTTCTCTATTTAATTAGATAGAAAAATCAAATAATTGTTGAATAAAAATATTATTGTATGTATATTTTTATGGCATGGTCAATTAAAATTTCTAGATTTTTTTAAGACATCAAAAGGAAATAATTTTTGTTCAAAAGTGAAGAAAACAATGCAAATGATAATTTTGCTCATTTTGGCAAAAACTACTCGTGAGAAAACAGTGGAGAGGATTAAGCTCAGGGTTCCAAACCTTTTATGGTTATGTTCCTCCTACAAAAACTTTCTGATGTCAATTTACCGCTATTTTGTAATTTGAGGTTGAAGCAGGGATAAAGATCCTAAAGGTATAAGTGTCAAACGTTTTACAAATGTGAATTTTTCATGAATACAAGAGACTCCTACTGAACAGAAAAGACTTTTCTTTCGACTAAGATATAAGCTGTACTTTTTATGAAAAATTACAAAAAATTAAAATCTAAAGGCCATACAAGTTAGAGAGATGTACCAGCACAGTAACTATAATTTCCTCTTGATTGAACATTTTTTCTGGGTTAACTCATGTGAAGCCCATTCAGGAACAGTTTTTTAAAATCAAATTGCGTATATTCTTTCATGCAAAATTCCTTTCGAAATGACTTATTCTAATAAAGACAAAAATAATCATTAAACATGATTCTTTTAGGAAAATTTTTAAAGTGAGTAGATATTAAAAAATGTAATTAATTTTTTTTGCATTTTACTAATAAGAAACATGCATTGCGTACATGCTCAAATTTTTAGACGCATTAATCATTTACGTCCAAAGATAAGTGATGATAATGACCGGGGAAAATCTTGTTCGTTTATCCTGAAATAATTAATTATTTAAAATTGCGTTTATGATAAATATAAATTTAAAATATTAAAATAAGTACGCACTTAAGATATTATATTTAAAACAATTAAAATGAATAAAAAATAAGGTGTCTTATAGTGTCATATTATTGATACAATTAAAATTTATTATATTAGGTTGTCAATTATGAAATTTGTAGGCATGATTATAATTAATTCAAATAGTTATAATTTGACAATGACTTAAAATCTTATTGCACAGTTTTTTGTTTTGTTACTACATATCCTGGCTATTGAACACATTAATTAAAATATAACTTGTTTTAATAATCATTATTTTAAAAATATGGAAAAGGCAGAAATTACTATTTTGAAGTACAAGTTCCTACGTCGAAATTCAGCATCAGAAAGTATTCAAAACATCAAAGGAGTATTCAGATAAAATGCTAATACGCAGCATACTGCCTCAAATTGGTTTAGAAAATTTGTGAAAGGTAATTTTAACTTCAATAATGAGTTTTGGAGTCGCCCAGGAACGGAGGTAGACATTAACGAACTGAAAATAACCTTGGAGTCCATCACAAAGAGCTTATGATTTATTTCCAACGTTTTATATTACAAATCAAACAATATTGAATCGCTTGGCTCAAATTGATAAAGTGAAAAAATTATATAAGTGGAATCTACAAGAATTGAAGGAAAAGCAGAAACAAAAGCGCTTTGATGTTCGCTTGGGGATGCTTTCTCCTTATAAAAATGATCACCTTTTTAATTCAATCATCACTCGTGGTGAAAAATGGATCAGATACGATAATCGCAAACGTTCAGAAAACTTGTTGGATATAAATGAAGCAACTAAACATAGTCCAATACACAAAATTCATCAAAAGAAGCTGAAAGAGAGTGTTTAGGGGTCTGCCGTAGGTGTTATCCATGAAACCTAGTTCGTCAATGACAATAGATCTCTACCTCGACTAAAAAAAGAATTGATGCTGAAACTCAAAGACAAAAGGCCACTTTTGCTAAACAGGTCAACTCCCATCTTGCTGTACGACAATGCAAAACAACATATTGCACTTAAGACTGTGACAAAACTACAGGAACTTAAGTTGGAACTTCTGTTTCATTATAAAAATACTCACTAGACCTAGCCTCTACTGACTACCTTCTCTTCCTTAATTTGAACAATATCTTGATAGAAAAAATTCGATTCTGAAGATTCCATAAAAATGACTTCAGGAATTTATAGATTCTCACCCACCAAATTTTTATTCAAGTATTCTCACAAAGCTGCCACTCAAATAGCATAAGAGTGTTGATCATATGGGTGCATACGTTGATAAATGACATAAATATTTGTATTGGTAGATTATCAATAATCTTTGATATTTTTTTCTACAAGTTTCATACTTGCAGATATAAAGGTATATGTTAGGTTTGGAAATATTTGACGAACCCGTATTGTATTCAAACTCAAGATGGAAATTAGATATAATTTTAAAATTGTATTGCAACGCAAACTTCAGTTTTCAAGCATATTTCCGAGGAACATTATTTTCTATTCACAAACATTTCGACATCAATATCGTGTAATATAAATATGAATACGTTAAAATATTAATTTTAATTATACATTCTCACAATTTCAAATTTTCGACTTCCAAATTTTACAGTTTTACAAATTTACCGTTACATAATTTACAATTTTAAATTATAATGTTCAAAAATTTACGTGAGCACGAACTCATAAACAGCGTACTCATAATTAATTGAATAATTTATCGATGGAAGAATGTTTGGATTTTTAAGTCGAGGAAATGATTAAAGTTAAGAATATCAAAACTTTTATTTAAACATGAGAAAGTGGCTTTACAAAAAACAGGGCGGAGTGAATTAATTATTAAAAACACTTTTTTTAGCAATAATTATCTTTGTTCTTATTTTTTCATTTAAATATACAGAATGACTCTGTAACTTAGATCAGTAATATTATATTTAAAATAAAAAAATAAAACAGTGGATTGTGAACAATATAAGTAGTCAAGGAAAGGAAAGCTTTACTTTCGTGAAGTATATACTTTATTACAATAGTGTATGTGAAAACATGTACAGAAAGCAAAAGAGAACCGTATTCTTTAAAAAAGTACATGTAAAATGAGTTACATTAATGGCCTAACAGTATTTGTAAAATAATCATTGAAGAAGTAAACACTTCAAATTATTTTTCTAAACGACTGATTGCATTCCAGCTGTTATTTATATGGCCAAATTATAGTTATTGTAACGCTCTTATGTATATTTATACACAATTGTTTCTTAAGGATTATTTATTTTTTTTCAAGTTGAAAATCAATCTTGAAAACTTTAAAATTTCTCATGTTCTAGTTGCAATTTTCATAATTACTTAGCAAAATCTTTTTCACATTCATTCAAACATAATCAAGCACCTCCTAAATTCAGACTAATAATCATTCATTTATTAATCCTTCAGGAAATGATGGTTAAAAATAATTAAATAAAAAGAAATGTTTAGTAACAGAGTCAATTCTGGCACTTATGTTTATTCTGACCAAGGTAAAAGGCATAACGTAAAAGAGTCAATGAAAGTTAATTACTTTTTCGGGCTCTGAACTTACCAGTTGCTTTTAAAATTAAATGATTCAAAAAGCAATTGTAAAACATGATCTCCATTCAAAATTTAAAAAAAAAATTGAAAATGCCGCCAAAGAAAGCACTTATCAAGATTTATGTTCCTGAAGAGGACCGGTTTGCTTTTTCTTCGGAAGATCGTTCACCGTCTGACATCGCTCTAATTGTTTTTTTATTTATTTTTAATCATGATTATTCGAATAATTTTTCTAAATCTTTTTAAAATATTTAATTTTTGAAGATATTAATTAAAAATAATGATTTTAACCATTTCTTAATAAAAACTCAAAATAATAAAAATATATAAATTGTTTAAAATGAATTTAATTTAAATCTTATTAAATGCTTTTCTTTTTTCTAAATATTAAACTTAATTTTAATTGTTAATTTTAAAAATATAAAATTATCAAATTATTATTTAAATTATTTTCGAATAGTCAATCACTGTAAATATAAAAAATACCAATTTCCATCTGGGTGGTAGAATCACCATTCTAAATTCAACATACTTAAATCAACATAAAGCATCAATACATTCAAACATTCATAAAATTTAAAATATACCTCACATACATACATATATATATATATATAT
>MQRK01242808.1:18967-47426 GCA_001938485.1 Girardia tigrina | reverse complement strand
TTTTAATTTTTTAAAATATTTAATAAGCAAATTAACATAAAAATATTTTACCCTTTAAATTAAAAAAATAATAAACTATTCAGGCGAGATAAAAATTTAAAATTAACCCCTCATAATAGGAAAGGGTGGTATTCTGAAATGTGACGTCCAATTCAAAAAATCATAAAATATTAGGGTGAACCAAAAGTCTTTTTGTATTTTCTACGTCTTTTTTATCAATTGATAAAACGAAGTCCGGATGAAAATCTTCTTTTATTAACAACACTCATCCATTAATAAATATATTTCTAGACAATATATTTCGACGGATCTACCGTCATCTTCAGGTCACTAATTAATAATCAATTCACATGTACATAAATACAAAAATGATGATTATGTAATCGAATGCATGAAATCATGCTAATCAAAAATTCACAATAAACTAGTTGAGACTGCCGATTGAACATTGATTTTATGGCAACGTGACCTAATTAACAATGCTACACACGACACACTCTCACAATAACTGTCAAAATGCTTACACAGAATTTTGAAATTATCAAAATTAACATCACATTTACATTTTTTCTTATGTTCTGCAATATTACTCTTACTCTCTTTTCGACCATGTTCTTGAATTCGTTTACAGAGATGACGGGCAGTCTCTCCAATTTATGTGGCATCGCACCCATTACATTTATATTCATAAACAATATTAGAACAAAGTGTTAAAGGTGTAATAGATTTATTACTGAACATATTTTGAATTTTATGAGATCGTGATACAATTTTAAGTTTAATTCATTGTTAGTTGCTTTTAACAATGCATTTTTAAAGTTTTTAAATCCTTCAGAATAAGGTACAATTAAACAATATTTAGGCATATTATTAATATCTAATGATTTTTCGATTTCTTTCTTAGATTCATCAGGAGAAGCCAAACTCTGATTTTTCTGAAAATGAAAAGTATTTTATAATAGGCCTTGCTGCAGCTAATAAACAAAGTACATTACTGATGCATTTAGAATATAGAGTTAAACTTCCAGACCATGATTGGGTTATAGACGGCCTAAATAAGCTAATTCCATTAGTTTATGCTGGAATTATTATTCAAAATAATGACCTCGGTAAAGGAGAAGCTATTGGTTATTCTGGTCCTACTTACATTTCAATAAGGTCTGGAAAACATTCATCGTCGACATCATTCAGTCATGCTTTGGACTTTGAAAGGTTGCTTGATCTCGAAGACTTTGATAAAATTACGAAAAACAACTTTAACATAGTTTAACCCATTTTTATTTTTCCTGTTGTCGGACGATCCAATGAAAATCCACGTTATCAAAAATTCATAACAGTAGCGGTACATATTTTTTTAAAATACAATTTAGATGCTATTTTCATTGCATCCAGTGCATCTGGGAGGAGTGAATTTAACATAGTTGAGCGCAGAATGGCTCCTCTAAGTAAGGATTTAAGTGGGTTGATTCTGCCATACGATCGCTACGGCAAAAAATTTAAATGAGAGCGGTCAAACAATAGATGAAGACCTGGAAAAAATAAATTTTGAATTAATTGGAAGAATATCGGTTGAAATTTGGTCACAAACTGTCATTAATTTCTTTCCAATTGAAGCCGAATATATACACACTGAAATTTCCCAAATTTTGGAAGAAAAATTAATATTGAGGGATCAACGCTGGTATGCTGATCATGTACGTTCCAGTCAATATTTTACATACGTTGTTAAATATACGGACAGAAAATGCGGCACCAAACAAAAAATTTCTTACTTTACCCTAATATTAGATAAATTTCTGCCACCACCTGTACCTATTCTACAAACATGCCAAGCCCTTTTGGCTTCAGATCCTCAAACAAAGGAAAACGATTCCAATCACTATCCATCACTTTTAGTTTTACTGAGTTTAAATTAAAAAGGTTCTTCTACCCCAGCCAACATTTAAAGAAGTTCCTTACGATATGTACTGCCCATCTATTAGCAAAATTCTTAAAAAACAGAATATGTAAAACATGCAATATGTATTTTGCATCGTATACCATGCTACGCAATCATTGTATAATACACAAAAAACAAATCTATAGTGGTACAACGTATAAGACCAACACAAATTGCTGCGCATAGACAGAAGGAACTTTTGGCCATAATTGAAAAAGAAGAAAATCGAGAAAGTGGTGAATGGATCGAAGAATAAGATTTAGAACTAAGTGGAATAATTGTTCCAGATGAACACGTTCCAGTGAGAGCTGTGGCAGTTTTCTCCACAGAAGAACATTTTAAATGTACTTGGGAAGACCAATAATGTTTATTATATTTTTTTACTATGTTTAATGTTTTGCATGGTTTTGTTTTCTCCTTTGTTTTAAATAAATTAATATATATTTTTGTTTAAATATTATTTATTTAAAAAGACGGGGGCTCCAAAATTTTTGATGTAGTTTTATATGAGTTATAATATTTTGTGACGAGTTGTGACGATGGGAGGAGAGGGGCATGAAAACGGAAAAAATCACGAGACGTAGTTTATGAACGATCCCCAAGTGATTCTGGAGAATAATTAATTTCAAACACAATTGAATTGCTTCTTCTTGGAATAGGTTCTGATGAATGATGGAAATGTGCCACAAATCAAAACTGCTATTCAACAGACCACAACAGAGAAACCACCTACCTCGAGTTAAGCTTCGAAAGTAAAATCAATGATGAAATGGTTATACACAAAAACAGCGATTCCAAAAACAACAAAATTCTAAAACTATAAATTCTAAATTACTATTACTCGGTATTTATTTGTTTTACTGTCACAGTTACTATAAATATCAAGAATTTTGAATTATGTTAATTTTATACTTATTAATTAAGGAAAATTAAATATCTAAAATGTTCTAAATAATTAATTCAGTGAATTCTGAATCAAAATAATTATAATTCCTTGTCTATGGACTGGTATATGAATTCTTGAATATTTCATAAATAGTATAAAGGTTATGTAAACATTTAAAAAAATACAAGAAAATAATTAACTTACTCGGTGATTGACATTCACGAATATAATTCAATATATTATTACATTTTGAATCTAAAAAGATTAAGAAAATGTCACAATAGTCATTCTGTAAAAAAACATACAAATTGTTGTTAGTTAACAAAATTATTTTGAGGTGTAAAACATACTTTTTTCGATAATATTTTACAAAAAAAGACAGGTTTTCTAAGAAAGGGTAAATTTTATAATCAAAATATCTTCCATCGGAAATTATTAATTTTGACAATCTTTCTGTCCATTTAGAAATTCGATAGAGGAAATAAGTTTATCTTTTGATGTGATCTATTTTTCAAGCCATGCAATTATGAGGGGTTAATTATTATGTATTAATTATTAATGTATCTATTAAATATCTTAAAACTAAAAAATGATAAGAAAGCCATTAAATATTAAATATTTATTTATAAATAAAAATATTTTTACAGTCATAACAATTTATATACGAGTATTTTAATATAAGTTTTGAAACAAGTTTAAATAAAATTTAAAATAAATTTTTGTTTTAATGTGAAAATTATTAAATAAATTCAAAAAAAAATAAAGTCAAAAGAGGCCCTCACGGAAGCATTATTGTTACATTGTTGTGATGATGTGGACATAAAAAGGAAGTGAGAATTAACAAAGTGAAAGAAGTAGATGAGATAAAAGAAAAGATAAAGGCAGTACATGGCGTCAAAAGTGTGCAGAAGACGTGAATGTAATAAGAGACCAGGGGATGGATGCAAAACAGACCTTGGAGTTACAGAGAAGCAGTAGCAGGAGATAGTAAATACGGACAAAATCAGACAGGGGTTAGTAGAAATACTACAGAATACGCTCAAGGCAGGAAAGCGGTCAAATGTAGAAATTGTGAAAAAGAAGGTCACACAAGTGAAACGTCTAGACAAAGAAAACCAATCAAGTATTTTGGATGTGGAAAAGAAGGACACATAATAAGAAACTGTTCTGAAAGGAGACTAATAAAATGTTATGGTTGTGGACAACAGGGACACGTAAGAAAAAACTGTCCAAACATCAAATACAAAAGATGTCATGATAAAGGTCACAGTGACAGTGAATGTTATACAAACCTAAATGGCAGAAGAAAACAGCAAAATACAGGTGACAATAACTATCGAGGATCAAGATACAATCAACAAAGATATAGAGATAGAGAAGACAGAAGACGAGGAGATAATCGAAGATTCGTGAATAATATTGAAGAAGAATATGAAGAATCGGTTACAGGAAGTGAACAACCAAAAGGCAACACCTCGACAGAAGTGGAACCAATCGGGGAAATAAATTAAAGATACCAGCGACTCCCAAAGTATTGGTATTCATAGTAGAAGTAATATATCAAATATTATAGACGTAGTGATAGACGATGAAAAGTATGTTGAGATAAGTGAAGCAAGAGAAGTGATAAAGTACGGAAATTTATTAAGAAAGAAACTTTTGAGGACAAGCTTGGACAAATTTAGAACACAGAAGAAAATCTCAGGATTTTGTCAATAGATGAATGGAAAGCAGCAAATATATCATATGATAGAATGCAAGGCCGGTCGAGTGTAAAGTTGATGACAAAAGGTAACATGGATGATTGTTTATTAGACACAGGTGCAAAAGTAAATGTAATCCATAGAAAGATTTTTGAGAAACTAACGAACATAAAATTAAAAAAGGTAGATATTAAATTAAATTGTTCGAACAGTAGTTAACTAGCCAATATGGGTAAAATTTCAGTGGACGTAGAAAATAAAGAAAAACGGAGAAATATAACGTTCATTGTAGTAAATGACGTAAAACCAGACATGATAGGAGGAATAGAACTGGAGATAGCGTTTGGAATCGAGTTAAATGGGAAAAAGAAAGAAATGGTGTGAACGAACAATTTTATCAAGTATGTAACTTAGAAGCCAAATTTGGACGTAAGGTTACAAACGAGGAAAGATTCAAAAGAGCCATGGAAATTATGAAAATTGCAGATAAACCAAAGATTGTGGATATTGTTAAAAAACACCAAGGAGTTTTTATGGCGGATAAATGCGATATCGAATGTACGACGATGATTAAACATAGAATAGACACGAAAAGATCTCCAATTAACCTTAGAACACATAGGCAACCAGTTAATCTGGAAGAAAAGATCGATGACACTATTAAGAATTTGTGAGAAAACAACATTATTAAGAAATGTAATTTACCATGAAATACACCGATGATTTGTGTATGGAAGAAAGAAAAGAATTATGATAGAATTTGCTTGGATTTTACACAGCTAAACGTAGTCACGGAGAGACAGGCATTTCCTATGCCAAATATGATAGAAATGATGGACAGAGTGTATGGAACCAGATATTTCACATAAATCCATTTAGGCAATGCATACTACCAGGTCGAACTAGAAGAAGATTCAAAGTTAAAAACAGCATTTTCCACAAAGCTAGGACAATTTTGTTTCAATAGAATGCCGTTTGGTATAGCAGTGGCACCGGGAACGTTTCTGGAACTCATAGCAAATGTGCTCGGAGAATAGAAAAGACAGTGGTATATTTAGATTACATTCTTTTATTTTCAAAATCCTTGGACCAACATTAAGAAATTTTAGATGAAGTATTAGACCAAGGCATTGGAACAACTGTGTGAATTGAACAAGAAGAAATTGTTATGGACAGACGCATGTGATGTCGCATTGGCAGAAATGTAAGAGGCTTTAAAAACACCACCGATTCTAGGATTTCTAGACTGCCAGAAAGAATTTATACTGGACACTGATGCCAGTTTTTATACGATTGGAGCAGTATTATCCTTAAGAAACAAGAACGAACGTGAGAGAGTTATTGCATATGGTTCACACTCCATGAATAATCATGACTGCATTATGAGGAAATAGCTGTTGGTAATATATTACTTCTGTCAGCATTTTAATCATTATTTATACGGAAAGCGATTCACTTTGAGAACGGATCATAAGGCAATTACGTTTAAGGTTAAAACAAAAAAACCGATAACGGCGCAATTTCAGACATGGATAAATTATTTATCAAGCCTTGACATACACTTAGAAAATAGAAAAGGAACAGATCATTCCAACGTGGATATTTTGTCTCGGAATACATGTGATACATGTACACTATTCTTGATGGCTCATGAAGATGCTAAAATGATGAAGATAAAGACTCGAAGAATCAACGTGCTGGACACATCGCAGATATTCAAATATCAACAAGAAGAAATATAAGAAATTAAAAGAGACCCAATTTCAGGTAAAGAAATTGGAGATGAAGTACTAGTCAAGGTGTAAACAAGGATAAAGAGTAAAGATAAATATGAAGGACCGTATAAAGTGGCAGAGAAAACACACGACAGAAGGTATAAACTAATAAATGAAGATGGAAGAATTTTAGATCGAAACGTGAAAAAATTGAGAAAATTCTTACAGAAGGGGGATATGAGGGGTTAATTTAAATTTGCATCTCGTCAGAATAATTTATTATTTTTTTAATTTAAAAGGTAAAATATTTCAATGTTAATATGCTTATTAAATATTTTTAATTAGAAATTATATAATAAAACAACTATTAAAAACAAATACTTATTTAAAAATAAAATATGTTTTTTAAATATTTTAAAAATTAAAAATGATATAGTAAATGAAAAACATAAAAAATAAATATATATTTAAAAGTAAAAAATATCTTTTTAATGTATCTATTAAATATCTTAAAACTAAAAAATGATAAGAAAACCATTAAATATTAAATATTTATTTATAAATAAAAATATTTTTATAGTCATAACAATTTATATATTTTAATATAAGTTATGATAGTTACTTTTTCTTATCAACTTATCACTCTCCTCGCGTACTCTTCTCTTCTTTAACAACTCAAAAACTGTGACTTTCTACTGATCACGTACAAAAACATAATATTCTTTTGTTACAAATGTATTAAAAACTTGTTTTATATTTTAAAATTTTATTTTAATTAGATTATTTATAAATTTGATCAAATATACAGTAGATGACGAACCAAGTAAATTTTCGATCTCTTGAAATTTTCCATTTAATTCCGATTCTAAATTATAATGAATCACATAGCATTAGTATTCAAAAAATTATAACCAAGAAAAAGCAGCTGTTGAAAAGATGTTAAATACTTTTTAATATTTTTATCATAAATAATATTTTAATTATAAAACCGATAGATTGAATACTTACTTAAAAGACTATCTCGACTTATAAGTCTCTCTTCCAGTTGTATATCTTAATATAATATAAATCAATTAATATAAACTAAATACAGTATAAAACATTTAATTATTTGAAAATTTTTTACGTTGAACTCACAAATGAATACATATATATAAATGGAATATGTATATAAAGTAAGCTAATTTAAAGAATGCAATAAATTGCCATGGACTAAAAAAAAGAAAATAATTTTTATCTTGGGTGACAAACTTTTCTTTGAATTTTCACATTTAATTCTAATATTCTAAGTAAGCCCATACGAAGTTTTCGAACTGATACCTTGACCATATTGTAAAATTCTACAACAAAAATATAGCGCATTAAAAAGTAATGAATTTTTTAAAAATTATAGTTTGTCTATTCATGCCTTATGAAGACATAAGTCATCAATTTCAACTACAATGTTACAACTTCTTATCAATGCGCCCAATGTTTAAGTTTCTTCTTTTTGATCAAGTCTTATAGAATCATTGATCGTAACGTCTTCGGACAGAGGATTATTTGTGATAAACCATCTTAATGCTGCAAATAAATTTTCACTATTGATTGTGTAGTATCTCGAAACATTTAATTTTTCGAGGGTTTCATTTACTTCAACAATATTTGTATCATCAATTTCTATAGATAACATATCATGAAGCTTTTCAGTAACCTGGAAAATGTCAAGAGCGAACAATGTTCAAAAATGTAACAAATCATAACTTTTTAATGCGTCCACATTTTAGTTGTAGAATTTTATGATATGGTTAAGGTATGGTCTTAATTAGAATACTCAATATAAGAATTAAATCGGAAAATTCAAAACCGAAGATAAAAGTTATTTTCTAATTTTTATGTAGAGTAAAAACGTGTTTTTTTAAAAAAATATTTATATATTATATCATTATGCATTGCTCTATTCGTGCAGGAATACCCTCTTTTTTAAAGCTTCCATCAAGAAATTAAGTCGAAGAAAATAATAATTCTTACAATAAAAATTATTGTCGATTAAAAAAAGTCAATGACACCTGTGAGGGATAATTTGGAATGTTGTAAGTTTGTTGTTTCTATGCTGTTTAGATTTGTGACTCTCCTATTCAAATGGGATTGATATGTTTATTAATTGATTATTTGAATCTAATGAAATTAATTTAATGATATTAATTTTAAGTACTAATTAATTAAAGTTTGATAATTGTGAATTTTAATAATATTTTCAGTAAACGATTTTAACTTATTAAATTTAATATATTTTAAAAATTAATGTTTATTTAAAAAATTACATAATATCTTTTTATACAATAAAATTATGAGGAATTAAAATGTAATATTAAAATTTACCATTTATTGTTTTTTTCATATTTAAATATTTAATAAAAAACTATATCAATCAAAGAAAGATGACCTCTGAAAATTGTTGTGAAGAATCTGTTTATGTTGTAAATAAATGTTTGCATTCAAATTGTGATGTTGTTAACATGACAACCACGGCTCATGTGACAACGAACATTATGGGATATGAAAAATTCAATGGATCAGAATCGGATTTGGAAGATTTCATTGATAATTTCGAACGCTATTCCCACATTATGGGTATAGCAGAAGAGAGGAAAATAGTGATGGTGACTGTGTTTATGACACCATCTGCAATAAAAAAATATTCAGAGATGGACTGTAAAAATTACAAAGAAAAATTGAAGGCTGCATTCACTAAAGAAAAATCCATTCATAGATACAATGAAGGAGTTGATAAACTTACGGTGGGGATCCTCCAACCCAGAAGAAACATACAAAAAAGCAGAAGAACTTGTGAATATACTATCAAAAGAAAAATTGTCTAAAAAAGAACTACTCAACCTTGCCTGTTTAAATATGGTTGACAGTTATGAAATCAAAAAAGAATTAAAACTGAGAGGAACAACTGAAACCAAAGATATAAAAAGCGCAGTTACTAATATGTACGAACTACGTAAAATGGAAAGTGAGGAAACAGTGGCAGCATATACGACGGTAAATAAACAAGATAATTGGAAAACCGTAACTAGACGCAAAGATGTACACAACGAAAGAACTCCACATAGATATTACGAACACAACAATAGGAACCAAGGAAATAATGGATTCATCCCGAAAAACAAGTATTACAGAACTGTAAAATGTTTTGCATGTCAAGAAGAAGGCCACATAAGAAGAGATTGCCCAAATGTGAAGTGTACTCATTGTAACAGAAATGACCATTATAGAACTCAATGTTATCTCAACAATAATAGATTTAAGGAAAGAGAACAGTACAGTAGAAACAGTGATAGGAAGAAAACAAAATAATGCAGGATACCATAATAGACTTCAAAATCGTCAATACTCAGTTGCGGAAATTGATGAATGCAATGAAGACAGCGAATACGAAGAGACTAGATCATACCAAGGAAAGTTAACTAAAAGAATCTTCCCAGTTAAGAGACAAATGTATGAAAATGATCAGGGAAACGAGGAGGCACGATCGCAAGGAGAAGTGATCAATGTGCTTCATTAAATGATAAAAATAAGTATGATGGTGTGTGTGATTGTGTACGTGAATGTGTGTGCGATTGTATATGTAATTGTATGACTGGAAATAAGCCCCTCGAAGTTTGTAAATGAGATTGTTGGAACAAAGAATGTGAAGGAAACTGTTTTAGTAGTAAAATTGAAGAAAAAAGAAACAAAACAAAGAATGAAGAAATTTTAAAAATAGCAAAGCTTAACATTAAATATGACAAACTGGATGGTAGACCAAGTATAGATTTTGAAATTAAAAATAGAGAAGTACACTGTCTTTTAGACACCGGTGCTAGAGTAAATATGATTGAATTAAGTTTAATTAAAAACATACCAAATATTAGGATTAGAGAATCGCGAAGACGTTTAGCATGCGCAAATGCTTCGGAATTAATAAATTATGGAACAGTACTCTTGGAGATTAAAATTGAAGGGAACCAAAAGAATATAAAATTCTATGTTGTCAAAGGAATGAACCCAGAAATGATAGCAGGAGTGGACTTTTTGGATAATTTTGGGATAAAGCTGTTGAAGAAATCAATACAAAATAGTGATGTATTTATGATAAGGGATAGCCCATCAGATGAAGACAGATTGAAAAGGATAACGGACTTATACGGAGGTAAGGTCGATGATCAGTTGATGAACATGATAAAAGAGTTTAAGTCGATATTCATGGCAGATAAATGGGTATGTGTCTGGAAGAAAGAGAAACAAGAAATACGAGTGTGTATGGATTTTCGACAATTAAATAAAGTTACTCCCAGACCAGCATTTCCTATGCCAAATGTTGATGAATTGTTGAATACATTGAATGATGCAAAGTATTTCACTACAATTGACTTGGAAAACGCATACTATCAAGTTGAACTTGATGAAGAATTAAAGATTAAAACTGCATTCTCAACAAAGAAATGGTCAATATTGTTTTAAAAGAATGTCTTTCGGAATAGCATCCGCTCTGGCCACCTTTCAAGAACTAATGGTAAAAAATCTTGGAGAATTGAACTGGAAGGAAGCAGTCGTATACCTAGATGATATCTTGATATTTTCTAAAGATAAGAACGAACATCTACAAAGAATAAAGAATGTGTTTCAAAAAATGAAAGAATCAGGTTTTAGGATAAATCCAGAGACATGTTAATTTCTTGTAGAAAAGACCAAATTTCTGGGCTACGTAATAAATAAAGTTGGTATTGAAACTGATAAAACAAAGATTGATGCGAATAACAAGTTTCAAAACTCATCATCTATTAAACATCTAAGAAGTTTCTTGGGTTTGACAAATTATTACAGAAAATTCATAAAAAATTATGCAAGTTATTCGAAAGTTTTAGAAGGCATGTGTGATAAAAACAAGGATAAGAAAATAATATGGACAAAAGAATGTGACGAAGCTTTTCAGAGATTAAAAGAAAGAATGGTTCAAACTCCAACCTTGGCGTATCCAGACTTCGATAAAGAATTTATATTGGACACAGATGCAAGTTTCGATACGATTGGAGCAATACTGTCACAAAAAGATTCGAGTGGAAGAGAAAGAGTTATTGAATATGGTTCTCATAAGATGAATAAACATGAACTTGGTTAGTGCATTACCAGAAAAGAATTACTAGCGATATATTATTTCACTCAGCATTTTAAGCATTTCTTATATGAGAAAAGATTCTTGTTGTGAACAGACCACAAAGCTATTACGTTTATGATGACCACAAAGAACCCAATAACACCGCAATTTCAAACATGGATAAATTTTCTCAGCGGTCGAATATATCTCGACATTGCACTCGAATTGCAACTCGACAATGACAAAATATTAATAAGAAATGAAGAATGGCTAAAGACATTTAAATCGAAGGGGATGTGAGGGATACTTTGGAATGTTGTAAGTTTGTTGTTTCTATGCTGTTTAGATTTGTGACTCTCCTACTCAAATGGGATTGATATGTTATTTGATTGATTATTTAAATTCAATGAAATTAATTTAATGATATTAATTTTAAGTACTAATTAATTAAAGTTTGATAATTATGAATTTTAATAATAGTTTCAGTAAACGATTTTAACTTATTAAATTTAATATATTTTAAAAATTAATGTTTATTTAAAAAAATACATAATATCTTTTTATCCAATAAAATTATGAGGAATTAAAATGTAAAATTAAAATTTAGCATTTATTGTTTATTTCATATTTAAATATTTAATCAAAAACTATATTAATCAAAGAAAGATGACCTCTGAAAATTGTTGTGAAGAATCTGTTTATGTTGTAAATAAATGTTTGCATTCAAATTGTGATGTTGTTAATAACACCATTAGCTAAAATTAATAGCGAAAAAGTTTAAAGAAAATTTGAAAACTCTTCAAAAATCACTTGATGACTACGAAAACTAATTGTCAAGGAAGATTTTTCTTTGGGATATAGATATAATCTTTATTAATTTTATTTCTTGTAACTACTTAAATTTGTCGTTACACTCGAATATAAGGTACAATAGACTCTTGGTGTCTACAGTTCTCGTTCTAAAAGCAATATGTATTTTAATTAACAAAATAAAGTTATATATCAAGGTTTGTTAATTAATTTCTTTTAGTCAGGGAAACTCAAACTTTTTTTCTTTTTTTCATAACAATTCACAACATTTTTCATGAAAATTTGCATTTGTGAAGCTTTCTGTTAAATTTAGGCATTTTTTTCTCCATGGGCAACGAACATTATCATCAGGGCAACTAAATGTCAATAAAATGAAAATTGCCATGCAAAAGTAACTTTTCAAATTATACACAAATCTGCTATTTTTGTGTGAAAACGTGCTTTCTGATGAAATTTAATAAGTCAAAATAAGACCTAAATTCGACGTTAGGTGAAAAAATTAAAAATGCTTATTGTTCATTATTACGTTTCTCCAAATATAATACATCCGCCGTATAATAACTACTGGTAATTTATCCATCAAAATTAATATAAGACAGTGCCTTATATTTCGAAAAACACGGTAGTTAAAGCAATAAGTATACAATAAAAATTAAGTATCACTGAATTTAATTTAACAAATATTCGTTTAAGGCTTTCATCAAACACGAGCAACTCATTGATTCTGACAACTTAAAATTAATTTATGAGCACCGCAAAAATTTTTCATTCATTTTAACGATTTTTTTTTATAATTTAATAAACATTAAAATTATGAAATAAAATAAATTATTGAAATTAATTCTTTGCTTCTCCTAAAATTTGTTTCTAGCACTTGTTTGTTTTTATTATCATTTTTATTGCGATGAATTAAATTACTTTTTAGTTGAATAAAATTTTACTCTTCCGATCTGCAAAAATCCGGAAAATATTATAAAGAAATTAATAAACATGAATAGACTTCAGTCTGTCTTCTTTCTTTCATCTGAGTTAGTATAAAGTAGTGTATTGAAATAAAAAATATTAAAGACTAAGAAGCTTATTCACCCAAACTGCACAAGCTTAAAGCCGAATTTCCGTTTAAATTTATAGACTATCCACGTACACACATTGTGTGATTGTAATTTTAAATTTGACAAACGTTTTCATGTTGTGAATCATCAATCTTCTGCTCGGCATTAAACATCACTACACAATAAGGGTCATCGTCTTATCAAGAGTTTATATCATCAAATAATTTCGAGACAGATGTTGCAATGGCGTTTACTGCTGTTGATTTACCTTTAAAAAAGCTTCGTCATCCATTAATAAATTCCTTGTTTCTCAGCATAAAAAAAGGATGTTCGGGTAATTCTACATGCAGATCAATGTAAAGGGCATCAGTTGTGATGCAAAAGACACTGAAAAAGAGATTCAATGGAAATTCATGATTGTGGATGAAAGTCAGATTCAAAATAACAAATATTTTTACATATTAGTTAGAACATTAGACGAGTTATCTAAAACTATAGTTTTTGAATGTGTTTAATTGGCTACAGCTATCAACAACAACAACAACTGCGATGAGTTAACCATATGGATATCATAGCCGTAAATTGTTTAGGGACTGATATATTTCTATCAATTACTTTAAAAATGTAACAATCACTGAAGTATATTATGATGACGGATTAAACTAAGATTTGCTGAAAAATCACCCTATTGATAAACATGTTACGAGCTTTGTTGAGTCCATAAAAATTTTGAATTTAAAATATAATCAATTTAATAATGAAATAATTACATTTCAAAAAGTAGATTTATACATTATTTTAAAATAAAAGTTTCATAAAATAGCGTAAAAAATTAATTTATACAAATTTTTATGTTTAACACAAAATCCAAAAACAGATTTTTATAAAGTAAATTTTAAATCTATATGAAACGTAAAATTTAATATTTGAAAAATAATAAATAAACTAAAAAATTATTTTGTAACTTTTATTTAAATCAAAAATCATTGTAGCCACAAAATCAAAACACAAAGTTTGATTATAAATGAAAATTTATTTCACTCAAAAATTTTTGAGCTCGACTCAAATTTCTAGCCTAATTTACCAATTATTAAAACGATTACTAATTCTTCTTTCTCACCCTATTGTTTTCGTCAGCTCTCTGAATCGGTTTCCGCCTCTGTCTTCGAATGTGTGTCGTCTTCTTCGGAACTATCACTGTCATCACTCATTCTCACCTACTCATGGTTTGCTCTCGGTCCATCAAACCTTCCGTTGGCAGTCAAAGCATTTGCCATCCATCAGAAAACTGTGGTGGAGTCGGTCATGATCTTTAACTCGTCCAGGCCCTATTCTACTCCCACTTTAACTGCTTCGAGCGTTGCCTCAAGTTCCGCCAATTTTATGTACAATGCGTCGTCCTATTTGCGCAGCCAAGTTGGGTCCTCGATCACTTCTTCTAAAATCTCTACAGAGCTTCCAGTTGCAAGAGAACTCGCATTGCACCACACACGTCCGCGTCTGCAGTTCGGAATGTCCCATCTCTC
Source organism: Girardia tigrina (assembly GCA_001938485.1). Lineage (NCBI taxonomy): Eukaryota > Metazoa > Platyhelminthes > Tricladida > Dugesiidae > Girardia > Girardia tigrina. Next base: position 32,670 of record MQRK01242808.1, on the reverse strand, counting down.
GATCACCGGGCCCTCTCTCTCTAGCCGTTTTTCTAACTTCTCTGCAATTTCCACCACATGCAAATCTAGAGGGTCGTCCCATCCGCCGCCAATGGCTCCTCTCTTGAGGAAACTACACGCTGGCCTTAACCAGCCGCCAACCGGGAAATGTCTTCCTAGTTGACCAATACAGGAGAAATGTTTCCCCCGCGTCAACTGATCTTGTAGTGATGGGACTTTGTCGTCTCTGAACCACCGCAGTTCTCCTTTGGATTCCTGCATAATGAACCCGCGTACCCTTCTGCCGTTGATTTCCACTGGTGGTTTGGATTCAAGGTCAAATCTGCTGAAAACTGCAAAAAATTGCTGCGCAGACATTTTGCTGGTGTCGATTATAGCGTTATCTTAGTACGAATCAGTGGCCCCTACCGCCCTTTTCATTGGTTCACTATAAATCTTATAATTTTCGGTGCCACGTTCAACCCGAAAACCAGTTGCGTCAAACACCATTCTTGATCTGCGATATTGATCATCTTGTAAGGCCATAAACTCTGATTCACTTTTAAATGGAAGTACGCACGCCTCAGATCTATTACTGCCAGTGCTTTTCCCATTCGGCGTCACTAGCGTAACTTTTCCGCGCACACCAGGGTATCCACGGTATGACTCGACACGAACTCGTTTACTGCCTGGTAGTTCAGAACCGGTCGCACTTTCCATTTGGTCGCCTGTAAAACCGTCATGAGTGGCAATTCCACTTTTGCTTCGCCATGGAAATGGATGAGCCCCCCTTGATCTTCAACTCGCCAAACTTCTGACTCACTTCCTCTTTGGATTGCCTCGTAGAGGTATATGCAGCGATCTCCATTATTTGTTCTGATGGTGCCTTGCCGGATTTACATTTCCACGCCACGGTCCATGATTCGCCATCAAACATAGCTGAAAAATCCACGTCCTGCAACTGAGCTGCTGATGGTTGTCCCGTTACACCCACTGCGGTGTGATGCTCAGTGCAACCAAATCTCTGGGCCTTGCCCCCTCCTGGCACCCACACGCCCTCAAGCTTCTTAATGACGTCCATTACAAGAAGCCCCTCAGCCCTCGACGTTATGACCTCCGACACAACCAGTGTGTTGCAATCGATTCGTCTTCCACCGCACTTGATCGTTGTTGCTGCTCAAAATCTCAAGCTCACCAACGAACCGTCCATCATCTGCACTGTTTCCTTCACATGAGTGAGTTCAGATTTTGGGACCACTGTCTCTGCAACAATTGTGGTCGAACATCCCGTATCGACGATGACCTTCAACGCTTACCGTTGCCGAAATGATCAATATTTGCGCGTCGAGTCAAGACCCAAATTAAATTTAAAATAAAATGGAAATTTAATTAAAGATGCAAAAAAATCTTTGTTACAAAATTTTAATAAAATACCTTTATAATTGTAACAAAAAACGAGTATTAAATTTAAATTCTTAATAAATAAAATAACAATATCTATATTTATATCTATTTTATTTATAATGGTTTGTGTAAATAGAAAGTGCGTAAGTTCCTCGAAAATATTTATTGAGAAAACTTTATATGTGATAGAAATACATTTTGGTGTAATGAGTTTAAATATTGAATCCAAACCCAATAAGTCGTCTCACTCTAAACTTGATTATCGAAAGGCAAAAATCTTGGATTTGTTTTAAAAATTGATTCTTCATCTCAATTTTGCCGGTTGATTAGAAATTCGAATTAAATGAGGAGGTCACAATTACTCAGAAGAAATCATTTTATTCATAACGTGTTGCATAATCTTTGAATAAAATATACATAAGATTCACCATAACAATAGATTAATATTTTATAAGACCTAAAATGTTTTTGGAATAAATAATACAATAGGTTGTTCCGGAAAATCTAATTTTTCAATAAAAATATTTGTGACCCTTGTGAAATTTAATTAATATTATCAAAACATTCTAGAAATAGGCACATATAACAAACATTTACCTTTTGTGTTAACCTTTTGATAATCTAAATAAAATGTTAAGAAAACCATCAATCATATTTGTACATAAATATTATATTAAATATAACATATTATGAAAATCTTCGGTATCCATTCTTTCAAGAGACACTTTGCTTTTCAAATTTTATTTTATGGAAGGGGTTTGCGTGAGAATATATTAGGGTACCCTTTTTCTTAAACCGACATTAATGATATTTTTATTCGTTCCTTTAGAATATTCCTTTGAATATTATGTTCCAATAATAAAAATATAAATATTTCCTTATAAATATTTGATATACCTTCAACAATACTCTTAAAAATAAATTAAAGTTGACAGTCTTTTCATTTGTACAGTCTGCAAGTCAATATGGATGAAAATGCCGACATGAGTCGGTCGTATCACAAATTAAGGCTGAAAAACCTTGCCAATTCAATTTATAAGTGGCATCCGCATGTATAATTTTTCTGTCTTTAGCAATACACATTGGTCTTTTAGTTGTGACGAAAACTCGAAAGTGTTGTTTTCTTGTTTGACTTCTTTATCACTATCATTATCACTGTACTCGTAATGAACAGAATATTCTAATATAAAAGCATCATCATCTGATTCAGGAATGTTTTTATTTTCCTTGAGTATACCGTCTAACTCTTCTAAACTTAATTTAGCCGGTCGGTATTTTTACTTTTTCAATTTAGTTAGAAAATTCATTAATTGAATTATTGATAGAAAATTTTCTTTTTAATTCCTCGCTAATGCAAAATTTCTAAAATTCTCTTAAGCTTAATTCTGAGTTCCACCAGGTCATTTATGATATTTTTGACATCTTCAGAAAAAAGATTTTTGGAAGAATTTCCATCATGAATATGTTCAGCTCTAGCTCAAAATAAGATTAAGAATTGTATAAGAGATAAATGTCGGCATCGCATTGCTTACCCTAAAACTTAGAGAAATTGCACCTATTAAACATTTTCTCTCCTTCGTCCGTTTTATTCTTTTAGGAATAGCTCCATATTTTTTCTTCCTTAATTTTACTTAGTGCTTCTTTGCAGGACTTAAAACGAGAATCTTCATCCCAGATGTGACACCTCTTAGTCATCCTTTTCTTAGTCACTACATTATCTTTGTGAGGAATATTTTAAAATTTGGTATGTTGAAATTGGTATGTTGAATTTTGTATGTTGAGTTTAGTATTTGGAAATGTGTTTCTCCCACCCAGATGGAAAATTGATATTTTGAATGTTTACTATGAATAGTTATTCGAGCATAATTTGCATTTTTAATTACATCATAAGATATTTTAAAAACTTTAAAAATATTAAATTGATTCAAATTTTAATATTAAAAATTTAAATAAAGTAAATAACTTTTAATCAATTTTCAAATTGATTAATTAAATGTTTTTTCTTTAAATAAAATTATTTTTAAAATAAAATTAATTTGAAGATAAAATTTTAAAGTTAAAATAAGATCTGAAAATAATGAAAATTTGTTCGAATAATTGTTTATTAAAAAACTTAAACTAAAATTTTTCAATTTAGAACGATTTCAAATTCTGAAAGCTTGTCTGAGAGTTGTTCGAAGGAAAATTCAAATTGTATTGAAAATAAATGTTAGAAAACCCATATTAGTGTTCTTAATAATCTTGAATACACATTTTTGAATCAGATAATGATTGATATTCAGGTATTTGTGTTAAGTTGCTTGCCATTTGGTGAGTTTGTAAGATTTATCTGGGAAGTTCTATTATTAATATTATAATTATTGGTTAAATTGTAGTAACTTACATTTTTAAATAAAACGTGGCCAATTTTGAAAAAGTACAGTAAATTTCATATTGAACAAACACAATAAAATTTCATTTTAATGATAAAGAATAGAATTTAATTTTTTTAAAAAATAGTTGTATTTCATTTTAAAGAACATGAATTAAATGTCATCAAACCAAACTTTTCTAAGTGACGCTTCGATTTGTTTGATTATTACTATATACAGAAAAGTCGAATAATATTATTTTTTAAAATACTAATACTGATGAAAAGATAAAAACAGCATAGAAAGTTTCTTGTTTTTCTATTGTTTTGATTTTTAAACATAGATTTCTTTTATTTACTGAGTGATTAATTATTATACTTAGAATTATTTTTTTTTACTTAAAAAATATTAATTTACTGATATAATAATTATAATACATATGATTCGTTTATTTTACTTAGCGTTTTATTAATAATATTTAGCTTTTTAATAAAAAATACATAGCGTTTCAATTAACATACTTAGCGCTTAAATCACTGCCATATATATATATATATATATATCACTTATTATAACAATTTTGATGAAACTAGAAACATTAACAGATGAATTTAACAAAATTTTAGTAAATAAACTTTAAAAGTGATAAGAGGAAGATAGAGAAAGAAATCGTTTTTTAATAGTTTATCTATTTATAATATTTTAAATAATAGAAAACACAATATTGGAGGTTATTTGAAAAATTATTTGAAAGGTTAGATTCCATTAGAGGTTTAACATTTTATTGTGGGATCAAAAGTATGACTCTTGGAGAGACAGATAAAGTCAGTAAACGTATTTATATAAAAAGTCCACATGAATCATTTGACTTTATATTACAGGCAAAGCCATCCAAATATTTAAAGGCTGCTTTCCTGCAGACCATAAGTTGAAAACTATCATAGCGCTTTCATGGGTCATTGCTCTTAACTGAGTGTAACTAAAAGAAATTACATCCATTTGAGTTAAGACTTCAATCACTATTTTACGACTAGTATTGTCCTTGGTAAAACCATAGGGAAGAAGTGGTTTGAATTCAACTTTCCAATCATAAAAATCATTTTGAAAAGCACTCCCAATATTTAAAATCTAACAAAAACATAAATATCCGCATTGCTAATATGAAAACATAAGATGTTATATTCAGGTTTCTATGGAAGTTTTGTATTATTTATATTAAGATAGGAATGAAAACACCAAGCTCAAATGATAAATATATTGTTTTTTGTGTGAAGCAGTTGTTACTTAAGTCTTTTTAGTTGTACACGAAATGTCCTTAAAAAGTAATATGTTTCGTAGAGTCATTTATTTTGAACATTCATATATTTTACAAAACAAATATATAATCATTAATCTTCAACATTTTTGATTTTATAGTTGAAATAAAATTTTAATTTATTAATTTATATTTAGTAACTGAAATATAAATAAATAAAAATATGTAGCTCGTCCATAACCCAACTTTCTACAAAATAATTTAAAGTAACTAAATAAATAAATCAGACAAATAATTACCAACTGTTATTAATTATAATAATAAGAGTTATACTAATAGTAATTAATACGAATTAAATATTAATTTCAGCTTACTTCTTTTAGACATCTTTCTGAAACATTTTTCTATAATATACAATTTTAATATTAATAACTAATTATTGGCATTTAATTAATTGTTTATTGCTATATATAGCTTCTTTTATATAATTATTGAACATGTTTCCATGTTTCATATATCATTATATGCAATATTTGAAAACTTAAAATTTATGTATTTGAATATTTGTATTTTTTCTTTTGATTGAATATTATAATTTTAAAATTTTATTAATATTAAATGGTAAAAATTAACGTTAATATAATAATTTATAAAATATTTGATAATAATGCAAAATATTTTAATTAAAAATTTTAAGTATTTAAATTTTGCCATTTCTGAATGTTAATTGATCGGTTGTAATGTCTTATTAGTAGAGATTCACCAAACTGTCGTAATCTGAATCAAATCCCTTTTGTAGAACAGAAATGGATCAGGTCAAGAGCCTTACTTGATCGGGTTATTTGATAGTGCTCACTAATCCGGGTTTTGAGATGACGACTTGTCTTCACAAGATAAGCCTCCCATCTCTTTCGAATGGTATTGAGCCTCTAGGCTTTTTATAAGGTCCACCCAAAATAAAAAATCACTACCAGCACTTTTATAGGCCTCCTACGGGGTCGGATAGTTTCGGTCTCCGAGATCTTCTCGGCTTCCCTGTGTAAAACGGCAACCCAAGTGTTGTAAAGCCATGGTTTTGCATACCTTTGGCTGTATTCGTGGACAAGGTACAGCCCCGAAAATGACATCTGAATGGTCCCCTTGCATATAGATCTTCAATCCTAAAAGTCAGATGTGTTTCTTCAGTACATATCGCTTCCTCCTACACCGTCAAGATAGTCAGGGTGTCCATCCCGAATTGAATCTGGTTGCCTAGAACAGTGGTGCGCAACCTGTGGGTCGCGATCGCCGTGTGGGTCGCCAGAAGTTTTTTGGGGGTCGCCAAATTTTTATGAAAATATTATGCCTTCATGCCGCATATCATACAGTCTACATATAAAGAATAAAGCGCCTTCACTCACTGTTTAATTGCAATTTCATGCTGTCCACTCTTTCTTTGACCGTAATACGTAAAGTGGCCAAGTGTATGTAGTGGCCAAAAATTAAATTATCATTTTTTTATTTATTCCATATAAAAATATATATTAAAATATATTTTTTTATCTATAAACTTCGAATGATTCAATCTTATATGTTTTAACAGAATCTCAAACCATTGAATGTTTTTCCAATTCTGGAAAAAGATTGAAAACCTTGATTAATAATAACTGTTTAAATATTTAATAAATATTGTAAAACTTTAAATTTGTTTATGTTTAATGACTTTCAAAAATTGATTGGATTTTGGCTGTTCTAACTGTTTATCAAAGTCTATTAGTTATAACAAGAACCCACAAAAGTCTATTTTTATCGGGATTTACTACTCTTTGTTATCAGGTATGTACTATCATTAGAGAAAGGTCTCCGTTAATTTTATTAAATTTCTCGAAAAAAACATAAAAAAAGTATATTATTTATTTTAGTTAAAAAAATTTAACCCATATCTTCATAATGGATAATTGGGTAATATGTACACCAGGTATATCTTCAGCTAAAAAACGAACAAATACTGATGAGGAGTCGCAAAATACTGAACTAAATGCCGTACCTAAAAAAACAAGAAAATACAATGATGATTTTATTAAGTATGGATTTACATTTTGTGTTCTTGGTGATGAAGAACCCCCGATATGTGTTATTTGCAACGAAAAATTAGCAAGTGAGAGCATGAAACCAGGTAAATTAAAAAGGCACCTGGAAACTAAACATGAAGAACTTAAAAATAAACATGCCGAATTTTTCCAAAGACGTGCTGAAAATCTGGAAATTCAAAGTGCACATTTAAAGAATTTTAGACAACATCTCAGAAAGCATTACGAGCTTCTTTAGAAGTTTCTTATCTAATAGGAAAATCAATGAAACCCCATACCATTGGAGAATCCCTTATCCTTCCTGCAGCAACCAAGATGACATCAATTATGCATGGCGATAAATATGGAAATGAACTAAAAACAATACCATTATCAAGAGATACCGTGTCTAGGCGGATTTCTGAAATGTCACGAAATATCGAGTCAGAAGTCATAAAATGCATACAAAATTCAGCTGTATTTGCTTTACAACTGGACGAGACTACCGATATTACTAAAATGTCACAACTAATTATTTATGTTAGGTTTATTTTTAATGCAGATATAACAGAATCGTTTTTATGTTGCAAAAGTTTGGAAGGAAAAACAACTGAAGAAAAAAATATTTGAAGTAATAAATGAATATTTTGAAGCAAAGTCCCTTACCTGGGTAAACTGTGTTGCGGTTTGTACTGATGGTGCTGCATCATTAACAGGTTCGAATAAAGGGCTCAGAGTCTTTATTAAGAAAGTGGCGCCTCATATGGTATTTTATCACTGTATGGTTCATCAGCAGGCTCTTGTTGCAAAAGATATGGATGAAGAGTTGCACAACATATTACAAGACGCTGTTAGTTCAATTAACTACATTAAATGCAACAGCCTCAACAGCCGTCTCTTTTCAATACTTTGTAATGAGATGGGTTCAATGTATGAGAGGTTACTGTTACACACCGAAGTCAGATGCCTTTCACGTGGGAAAATACTACGACGGATATTTGATTTGAGAAATGAAGTGTACATGTTTTTAATCGAAAAGAAACATAGATTGGCAAGTTATTATATCAATGAAGTTTGGCTAGGGAAGCTGAGCTATTTAGTTGATATTTTCGAAAAACTTAACGACTTAAATTTGAGCTTGCAAGGTGAGAATTCAAATATCATAACTTCAGTCAGTAAAATTCAAGCTTTTAAGAATAAGCTTAATCTCTGGCAAACTGAACTGAATAAAAACAACAACGACATGTTCCCTTGCTTTAACGATTTTATCAAGGAAAATAATATAGATGTATTTACATTTAAAAACATTATTTCCAATCACATTGAAAATTTTTCAAGAAGATTCAAGGATTTTCCTGAAAACGATTTTGGTTGGATTCGTGATCCATTTTCTTACGACATATACAGCTCAACTCTTCAAATTAGTGAGAAAGAGTATTTGATAGATTTAATTAGTGATTATACTCTTCGAAATCAATTTAAGACTCAGCGTTGCCAAAAAGTTTGGCTATCCGTGGAAAAGCAATATCCATTTTTTTGCAAGAATGCCATCAGGGTTTTAATACAATTTGCATCAACGTATTTATTTGAAACTGGATTTAGTAAACTAGTTTCTATAAAAACTAAATACCGCTCGCGTTTAAACCCTGAAGATGATATGCGAATTGCAATTAGCAACATACATCCAAACATTGATGAGATAATTAGAAACTTGCAGATACATACATCTCATTAACAAGTTGACGCACACTTTTTTTTATAGATTGGCATTAGAAAAAACCATTATTTGGTATGTTCTGTTGTAAAATAAAACTAAATGCAAAAGATGTATTTTTTTGTGTTTTTCATTGTTGTAAAAAAAACTAAATGTAAAAACGATGTTTTTTAGTATGATGTTTAGACGTATTGTTTAAAACAAACCCTTTATTTTGAAAGCTCATGAAAGTTATATATTCATCTGACAAGAAGATTTAAATACTTTGTCTATAAATGTTTTACATGTGATGAATAAATATTTTATAAAGATTACATTGTTTAAAGCTGATGCATTTAAAATAAAAAATATAATAAAGCAACGTATAATAAAGGGCAACTTACTCATTTTTATGTTATACAAAAAGTATTTTCTTAAAATTATAAATAAATTTAATGACTCTAATATGACGATGTTTTATTTGATGAAACGAGAGAAATGCGCGAAATATACATCGTATTTGTAAACATTATCTCTGGGGGTCGCCATAAATTTTCTCTCTACAAAAAGGGGTCGCTGTCGAAAAAAGTTTGCGCACCACTGGCATAGAATGTTGAGGTTTTCTGAAACTCTTTCTTCTGTGTCATTTGTTGAACTGGTTTGCGCTGGTATCATTGTTGTTTTTTTAATTTCTTCAGTCTCCTCCAATTTATGATCTCTGTAGAGTGGCCTTGTCAGCCACCCCTTCGTTTTGAATGATTTTGAACATAGTGTACATGGAAAAGGTAATTGGTGTTGTTGTATCTCATTGGACTGATCAGGATTAGCGGAAGCGGACACCGCATGGTCCATTTAGGTGTGTCTCCTTCTTTTCGGAAAACTCCTTCCGTGTTCTCTCGATTATAAGGCAGGTCTTATATTAATTCTGGGCAGCAAAAAATGGCAAAAATTGAACTAGGTCTTATTTTTGAGAGGTTTAATATTTATGCGTTAGTTTCCCGAAAATCTAAAGCTTTGATAATTAATAAAGTATTAGTCATAAATTAGAAGAATATATTTATTCGATAACTAAAATTTTGTAGCAGTACATGTTACTTATCTATAATTATACCAGTATTGTCTTCTTCAATATCATCATAATTCAGATTTAGTGCTGCAGCATTGTTGACAAACTCTTTTGACTCGTGCTTTTGTAACTCTTGAAGAATAAATGGCCTTAGTCTATCATGCTTGGCAATGAATGTCTCTTGAAATGATGAAAACCTATCAAATAGCTAGCACGAATGGCATTGACAAAACAGGCATCAGTGATCTTGCTCCAGGCCTCTTTCACCCATCCAACAACTTCTTGTAACTTTGTTTTTACAAAATGACCAAGTACATTCCTCACCATCATGTGCTCAATATAATCATTTATTTCCTTATGCAGATTGTCCTTAAAAGGCTTGTTAATTACCAAATCTAATGTTTGAAGATAACCAGTCATACCACCATGTATCATAACTTGATCTATTCTTCTTTCAGATAGAAAATTCTTCATCTTCTTTGCACGATGAATGCTGGCTGCATGCCAAATAATAAGACCTCTTTTCCTTCCTCTTACACCAAAGGCAGCATTATATCAATCCACTTTTTGATAGCAGCTTGGGTGCTCCATGCTTTTTCTGTTTCCAGTATATAAATTCCTGAGAGTAGCTCAAGTTTCTCCTTATTGCCTTTTATAATTAAAAAAGGAGTTGCTTTTATTCCATCCTGTCGAATTGCAAGAATACATGTTACTCTTGCACCTTCATATCCAGTAGCAGGAATGTAAATTGATGAAGCTGCTTTGGCATCAACTGTTCTCTGTGAACCTCCATGACCCATAAAAACTGCTGTCTCATCCATTGCAATTACATTAGAAGGGTGGTACTTAGACATATCTATCATATCAATATAGTTTTTGAATGCAATTGTCCTTTTAACAATTTCAGAATCTTTCAATTTGAAGAGAGATGTAGATCTCCTTAAGGATAAATCATATCGTTTCATGAATTTACTCAGCCAACAGTCTGATGCTTTGAACTCCATGGAAGCAATACCAAGAGAAGAAGCCATTTTTAAAGCAAACTGTTAAATATCCCATCGTCTAACAATCGAGCTGTTAGCACGTTTATCAATGATCCAGTCACAAATTATGTCTTCAAGCTCTGGAAAGGATGAACGTCTTCCTGCACCATACTTTCATTGCTTCTCCTTCTTTTCTTCCAATTTGTGAAGTAACATGTCATACTGGGATCGCCACTTTCTGACTAAGTGGAGATCTAAATTCTTCTCTTTGCAGAATGCTGTAAGATTATTTTTCCCCAAAGATTCCCCTACTATTACCTTCTTAAACTCAACAGAAAATACTATTTCTTTTTAAACTCATTGTATCGGTTCAAACTAAAAAAAAATTCAAAAAATGTAAAACTTAGATTAATCCACACTGAAATTATACTAAAGCCAAAAATGTAATATTTAACAATATTTTTATGTAATAAATCGATTGAGTATTGATATCTAATTTAGGTTAACAATTTTTACCTGTTCTTATAATCGAGGTAGGTCTTATATAGGAAAAATTTTCAGAGAATATGTTAGGTCTTAAAATCAAGATAGGTCATATAATCTAGAGAACATAGTAGTAACATCTTTCTGCTGGACATTGGTTACATTTTTCTTTCTCGCTGATCAGCTTCGGCACAGTTCTTCTGGTCATATTGAGTCTTCCCGATCGAATTAAGCAGTTTATGTATGTTTCCCGCGATACAGTATGGTCTCTGTGAATGATGCGGTTAATGAAATCTCCATATACCGCATCATCCACAAATAACTTCTGTATGTCCACTCGAAGGCATTCTGAGATTGATTGCTTCTTTCTCCCACTGATCTTTTCCCCCATCTGTGTTTCTCCCCTCCAGAATCGTTTGTTTGTTTCGTACTCTACTGAATTTTCCGTTTTACTGTGAAAAGTAAGCCTTTTACTCGTGAAAATATCCATGGGATTTTGGAGTCAAATATCCAGGATGCCCATATGGATCTTTTCAATCTTGTGTTTCTTCCTAACTATGCTCGTGCATAGGTTATGAAGGGTATGCAATTTCTTAATCTTCTTGTCCATAGTTCTCCAGCTTTCACAGCCGTAGTAAACTACGGAGAATATGCATGCGTTGATAATTTTCTTATTTCTCAAACTCAGTTTAGAGCTCTTCAGCACTGGTCGCAGGTCCAAAGAAATTTAATTCATTGATCACTATAAACATTTTTAAGGCTTTCCAATGATTCAATATTTCAATCAATTTAACTTTCCGATCTTAACTCAAAATTTTTTTAAAAACTTGCCTTCATTTTCGAGTTTTCAACCGTACAAGCAAGGTTGGTGATTTTTGTCAAAAAGGAGATGAAGAGAAGAAAAAAATACTTTTCACTAATTCAAGTGAGATATTAAATAATAATCATTTTCAATCTCTATTTTTTGGTTTAAAGAAAAAACTGTTCATCTCCACTTAAATTTGTAAGCGAAAACAGTTTAATAGCAAAGAATAAAATTTCACTCAATAAAAATAAACACACATACACAAATACCGTGACACACTCATACTAATATCGACTTTGTAAAAAAACACACACCCACACCATCACACATACAGACAAATTGTTATCATAAATTTGTAATTTTCGAGTTTTGCACCGCACAAGCTGTTCGCGTTGTGATTGCCTTTGACTTTTACTTGAGCCCAATTTAAATTAAAATATTAAATAAAATAATTAACCTAAAAATAAACAAATAATTTAAATAAAATCATTAAATTAAAATAAAGAAAGTAATAAGTAAATTAAAAGTAATTTAAAAGCAAATAAATTAAATTAATATATATATATATATATATATATATATATATATATATATATATTTCGAAAATATAATTTGATTAAAGCTTTTTTTATACAACTATTGGACATGTTTCAATGTTTACATACATCTTCATCAGCAATTTTTGGATGTTTAGTATATGAATATTGATTTGTTTGAATAACACAATTTTAATATATACATTTACTTTAAAAGGTATATTAGGGATTTTATATTATTATTTATTTAAGTATTATTGGGTAATAATGGCAAAAATATTTTAATTAAAAATTTTAAGTATTGAAATTTTTATTGAAATTACTTTGCCCATTCTGAATGTTAATTGATGGGTTGTAGTGTCTTATTAGTAGAGATTCCCAAAATTGTCGTTCGTAATGTGAATCAAAACCTTTTTGTAGAACAGAAAACTCATCTTTTGAAATGGATGAGGTTCTATCCTTACAACATAACCAATGATCAAGAACCTTACTCGATCGACTCATTTGCGAGTGCTCGCTAATCCGGGTTTTGAGATGACGATTTGTCTCTCCGATTGTCACGGTATGTATGTAAACATCGAAACATGTCCAATAGTTGTATAAAAAAAGCTTTAATCAAATTATATTTTCGAAATACTAAACTTGCGTTCACAAGACTCAATAATATATATATATATGGCCAAAGCTGAGAAAAGGGACCACAAGTAGGAAACTGAGTTAAGAGTGCCACGTTGTAGGTTTCATAATAGTTAACAACTGTGCAAAAAGTCATGCTGATATTCCATCATTTGACTCTTCTACAGATATTACAATGGCAATATTCGTAAAAATTCGTTTTTGAGAAAACGCAAATTGAAAAATTATATTTAATAAAATCTCTGCTACACACACAAATTGTAGTTCGAAGTTAAGGTCTATAAATAGGTCAGAACAACAAATGATGCATACTGTATTCAGGGGCATGGATTGACCTATTGAAATAGATAAAGAACTACTTTTGCCCCATTTTTGACCAATCCACTATTACAGGCGATTTCTGGGCTTTCTGTGCAGCGACCTGTGGTCTCTTTTCTCAGCTGCGGTCATATATATATATATAT